>PVKE010049612.1:0-11215 GCA_004027555.1 Craseonycteris thonglongyai | reverse complement strand
CTTCCCTTTTCCTTCCCCCTTCCCTTCCCTTTCCCCTTTCCTTTCCTTCCCCCTTCCCTTTCCTTCCCCCTTCCCTTTCCTTCTCCCTTCCCTTCTCTTTCCTTTCCTCATATCTGCTTCAATGGTAAGAAATACACAGTTTTACAATGTCCCAGATCTCTCACTCCCTTACTGATTTTACTACTCCTTGGAGGGCTTTCTGTCTTTGAGTTCTTGAAAGCAAGAATAGTTTTTGTTCCCAAATCTTTTCCTTTAGTTCATTTGTCTTGTCTGAAGCATACTGACCAGATGAGGTTTTATATCTACTCTTTTATGCAAACAATTGGGCCTCTTGCTAAATGACTTTTGCTGGCAGAAATAAAAAACAGGGTGGCTTCCTGCAATTCCAAAATCCAAAAAGCTCTGAAAACCAAAAATTTTTTGTAAATCATTTGGCAGTAAAACCTGAACTGACATAATATTTATAGTCCTATTTTATTCCACTTAGTATGATTATCCACCTGTTCCTCTGTATAAATGTGTTTTATTACAGAGCACTGCTTATATATTCTTGAAATATTATGTAATATGAACAGTATATACCATGTGTGAGGCTTTCCACAAGTCCAAAACAATTCTGGATTCTAAAACATTTGACCCTGAGGTTTCAGACAAGGGACTTTAGAATGTACTGTGAACCTGTAGTGTTAAAGTAGCATTCTGAGCAAGACAATTCCTCTTTCTGTTCAGATTAGGCTGACCAGACATACCATTTTAAATGGACAGAAAACAACAGTACTGTCTAATTTCAAACAATACATATGGTCAGCCTATTCTCACTAGGCTAAATTCAAGGTGTCAGTAGGCTGGCCATACGTATTGTTTGAAATGAGCCAGTACTATTGTTTTCTGTCCCATTTAAAATGGTACATCTGGTCAGCCTAGTTTATATTCCTAACTGCCTGCTGGCTGAATCTCTAGTTATGACCCCCAGCAGTCCTAACATTGTAAAACCGAGATTATTAAAGACTATTCTACTCATCTCCACTGAAATAGTAAGATAAGGGTCAAGTCTCAAATAACAACTTTAAAAGTTCATAAACATTATATTAAAGGCAAGAAAACATATCATTTTTTTAAAATAATGCAATGAGGTAGAGTATTGAATTCATTACGACTGCAAATCCCAATACAAGCATTCAGGGAACATGAAGCTCTCACCATTAACAATCTCATGCCCAAAAAACATCTTCACTCCTGGGATACTTCTACCAGTCTCCACATTCTTCACTGTTATAGTAAAAAATTCATTTGGTTAATAAAAGAAATAATATTTCCTAAAACTGTAAGAAAACATGATGCCTCTCAAAAGGGACCAAATCTGAGTTTTATAAAATATCCCAAATTATTTTCCCCAAGGAAAAAGAGTCAATAATAAATTACAAAGCTATAGCCTTGAAACAAGTAGTATAAAGAACAGAAGGAACCTCAGAATGTTCCAAGAGAAACTCAAAGAGCAATAATAGTACACTGAATTTAAACTTCTCCCAATGATATGCTGACGACCTTGGGGCTAAGGACTATATCTACTTATTGTATTTCCTAGTGGTAACGAAAAATAAATGATTTTTACTCCACCTAACTCCAAAAATAAATTTAAGGTAGCTCACTACTTCTAGAGTCCACACTGTTTCATGTCATGCTATATGCTCAAAAATTTTGTCAGGGACAGCAATCTAACTCCTGGACCAAATCCAGGGCTCTCCTGTGAGCAGGTAAAGGAGTTAGGAGAAATTTAGACAATATGGTGTCATTTTTTAGATGGATGCACTCACAGCAGCTGTATATTTCCACATCTGTAGTAATCAAAAATAACCCGATTTCACTGAATATATTCTTACTGAGGTCAAAGATCACCAACTGCCTATTTCTCAAATCCAAAAAAAAAAAATGTTTATAGTCTTATCATATTTGGATCTCATGCATCCTTCTTACTGTTCTCTCCTCTCTTCTTGGCTTACAGGATACTCTGAGTTTAGTTCTTTTCCTCCTTGTTAGCTAGAGCTACCATACTGAGCACCCCAAGCCAGGCACCATGCAAATTATTTGCCTACATTTAATTCCCCAGTAACATAATGAGATAGACATTTCATTATCTCCATTATGGAGGAATCTGAGGCTCAGGAAGTTTGAATAACTTGTTCAAGGTCACACTGCTAGTAAAAGACCCAGGACTCAGTGATTTTAATATACTTCTTGTAACCAGTGTTACACTATCTCCTGATTTGCTCCTTCCAGTTTCTTTAGCTGCCTCTATCATCTTTGCTTGCCTTTAAACATTGATAGTCCACAAGATTATGTTCTTCATCCTTTTTCCTTCTTCTTAAATGATCACATCCATTTCCTAGTTGTCCTGATACCCGTTATTTCTGCAGTATGGATTATTTCTCTGAGCTCCACTCACATTTTCAACTGACGAATAGCTGAGTTACTATAAGATTTTCAAACTGAAACCATTATCTTCTCCCAGAAACCAACAAACCTGCTCCTCCTCCCATTTCTATCTATTAATAACAGTACTAATATACCTAATCTTCTGAGTGATAAATGTAGGAGTTATTTGCCATTGCTTTTTGATCATCTTAATTGATTACTAGGTTAGTTATCCCATTTCCTAAGCATTTTAGAATCTGTCTTCTCATCTCCATTCCTTGCCAAGATTTAGCTCCAACCTCTATCCTTTTCCCTTTATTGGGCTCCTTGATTCTCTGAATAGTTCCTGTCTATTCTCCTTGCCTCTAGTTTCTCCTACATCAATTCTTCCTTCACACTGTTGTCATAATGATGTCACTCCCTGCTTTGTCCAAATACTACATAAAATTAGTAAGCAAATATAAAGAAATATGCTTTACCCCTTTAGGAATATTTTTTAAACATGCAAAACAAATTATCACTTCTTGCCTATAAAACTAGTGAAGCTTAAGAAAAGATACACATGAGCATTTTTTAAAACCCAATCATAGATTATTCACTGTAAAGTAAGGCACAGCCATTTGCAAAACTATTTGAAAATATGCATCTAAAACATTTCAATATCCAGAACTTTCACCCAGTAATTTACTTCTAGGAACTATTCCTAAGAAAATCATAAAATATAACAAATATTAAATTGTATTTTATAGTTATAATTCATTAACATTTATAATTATAAAATATACAAACATAAAATTGTATTTTATAATTATTGTAATTCATAATTATAAAATATAACAAATATTTTGTTTTTGAGCTTTTTGCTTTAAAATGTTTAGCCATTAAACTGAAGTTTTAAATAACATGAGAAAATGCCTATTATAGTGTTAACTAGAAAAAGTATATATGATATACCAGACTCATGTCAACTATACAAATCTGTGTAAAGACTAGAGAGAAACACACCAAAATGTCTAATCTGGACTGAACGCTTTTTTGAACAAGCCCGTGGCATTTACTGACTGTTGTCTACTCAATGCTATTTATTCAGACTAGCAGCATGCTCGCTCAGTCTCCCCACTGGGCTCTGATGAGGGTAGTGGTGATCTATTGGACTTTTAGGGCATCTCCTTAAGTCAGTCAGTTTCCTTAGATAGGAGGAACATGCCCCGCCACCTCCCTAACCATCATCTTTCCCCTTTATCCTCCACCAATTATCACATGACCTTGAGCTTTGAAGCCATGTGCCAAAGATGGCAGAGCACGAAGATGAAGAATCCTGAATCCCTGCCAACTTTGGGAAGAATCACAGTAGCCTTTGGATGTCTGCCTTATTTTATATGAGATAACAAACTCCTAATTTAAGCCACTGGAAGCAAATCTGTTTCTAACAGCTGAGCATGGTTTCTCAGCATTAAAAATTTCAGGCAGCTAACTTGAAAATTCATATTTCTCCCGTTAAAAAATCTTTCAGATTGTTACGCATCACTTTCAAAATTGTCCTTCCGTGCCTGTTCCTCCAGCTTTATCTCTCACTGCATCCTTACACTGAAATTTACTTACATTATATGGATGCAGCAAGTTTTCATGTCTACATTTTTGTACATGCTGCTACTTCTGCTTAAAACAATGGGTCTCTTAAAGTGTGTTTCCCAGCAGCAGGGGCACTTGGAGACTTGTTAAAAATGCAAATACTTATGCCCAACCCCAGACCTTAAAAGAATCAGAAACTCTCACAGTGGACCCTGCATTCTTAACAAGTCTTCCAGGTGATTCTGATGCACAGATAAAGTTTGAGAACGATTGGCTTAAAACAACTTTCCCCTTTTTTTCCCATTAAGTAAATGTCTACTCATGGAGATGAAATTCCATCACCAATTCCTCCTTTAGGAAGCCTTCTCCACTGTCCCAACTCTACTAGTCCCAGATCTAAATTAGCTGAACCTTTGTGTTTTCATACCATCTTGTGTGTCCATCTATCAGAGTGGATATCACACTGCATTACTGTGTATCTTTTTACTTGCTTGTCTGTCTCTTACTAGACTAAGTTTTTGGAGGACAAGGGCTATGATATTCTTATTGATATCCCTGGTACCTTGTACAGTACTTGGAATATAAAACTATCAATAAACAGTAACTGAATGACTTAATATTGCAAAAGCTTAGTATATAGTCCAATCCCAGCCCACAAGTTTAACCATAGGATAGCTTAACAATAACACTAATCTCCTAAAGACCATTTATACATACTTCAGTTGTGACCTTAAAAACTCATCATGCCAGGAAAATAATTACCCTAGCAAGTCAATATTCTAGCTGAATAAAAACTATGCTTCAAGGAGAACATATGGAGGAATGAGAAAGGTAGTACACCCAGAGAGGGCATGGAAACTCCAAGCCCCTTCCCACATACTTTGCCCTATGCATCGCTTTCATTTGGCTATTCCTGAGTTATATCCTTTATAATGAACTGGAATTGAGCCTGGGAGGTGTAGAGGCTACCTTGTGACCATGGGGTTAACAGATGATCAGTGAAGTGGCAGAACAGGAACACAAGATACCTAGTCCCTCCTGGCATCTTTGAGCCCCTGCTCTATTCCTCAGCAGCCTACCTCTGGATTGCCTTGTACATGAGAAGAATTAGCCCCTTACCGTCTTTGCAAATTTGTCTGTTGAAGCCAAAAGCAATTCTGATTATTTTTCATTTCAAGGTACATAAGGAGAGAAATGAAAAGAAATACCCCAATTTAAAAATCTATATTATATATTATATATAAATATATACATTTATAAAAAATCTATATAAATATTATATATAGAGATTTACAAAAATCTATATAAATATATATTATATTATATTATATATTAAATATATAAAGATTTATTAAAAATCTATATAAATATATAGATTTTTTAATTGGGGTATTTCTTTTTCATTTCTCTCCTTATGCACCTTGAAATGAAAAATAATCAGAATTGCTTTTGGCTTCAACAAATTTGCAAAGACAGTAAGGGGCTAATTTTTCTCATGTAAAAGGCAATCCAGAGGTAGGCTGCTGAGGAATAGAGCAGGGGCTCAAAGATGCCAGGAGGGACTAGGTATCTTGTGTTCCTGTTCTGCCAATTCACTGATCATCTGTTAACCCCATGGTCACAAGGTAGCCACTACACCTCCCAGGCTCAATTCCAGTTCACCTGAAGAGGGGGAAGGAGGGGGGAGGGAGAGTAGGGGGTGGTGGGAATGGGCACTGGATTTATGGAGATGGAAGGGGAGCTGATTCGGGGTGGTGGGCACATAACGAGATGCGTGGGTGATATGATGTGGACTTGTACATCTGGAAACTATGTAGTTGTTACCAATCAATGTCACCCCATTAAATTTAACAATAAAAAAAATTGTAAAAAAAATTTTTTTTAATCTATATATTGAAATTTTCCACTATCATGTCTGTAAAACTATAAAAGTGGAGACAAACTAGCATAGCATTCATATCGCTTGCTAGGGAAAAGAGCATTCTATGCCTCCTCCTACCTTTATCCTTCCCCTAAAATAGGAATAATGCCTCCTTCCCAGTTGCTAATGAAGCACAGAACCATCATCCAAATTCAGTTCTTAATCTCTTAAAAGGCAGAAGATTATGAAAAATAAAATGAGACCTTTCTTCAAGATAATAATCTTGTTAGGGTCCACATGCTGGAGCACTCCCTCAAAGATGCCACAAACCAATGTGAGTTTCACCCTTCTCCATAAAATCTGATTGAGGAAATGGTAGTCACTGCTGGGGTCCATGCTTTGTGATTCCAAACGCAGTCTTCAATAATCTTTATGTATCCAAACACTTGAAAATAAAAGACAGTTATGATTTTTTTAAATATTTTGGGGGGAGTAGGGCTATTTTCCCTTTCTCCATACCCAGAAGGAAGAAAGAAAATAAAAATTCAAGAGTAACTCAGTTTTGTTCATCTTTTTTAGAATGATAATAAGAAAAGATCATGCGAGCACCAACTCTAATTTATAAATGGGCAACTGAAAACCATGAGACTTGGGGCAAGGTAGGCTTGGCTTCTTTGTCTATAAAATGGGGTAATACCACCTTTCCTCCCTTAGCAAAATGACAAGCAGAACATACAGAGGCTGTTTAATGGCACATACATATATAATTTTATGCAATCCAACTGCCGTATCACTGCAAGGACCATTCCACCCACTCTGGCCACAGCTCAGGGACTGGATGGCTGTAGCATCAGCAACCAGTCATATGTAGCCTGATAAAACTGCTACATGCCACACACTGGCTTGGTAAAATTCAACTGTTTTTGTAAGAATGATGCATGCTCATTATAAAGAATGATAACAATGAAGAAATGTACAAAGAAAAAAACTTTACCTTGTAGAAATAACTATCATTCATAGCGGACACACACATTTAGTGTAATACTGTAAAAGATGAATGGTTTTTTTGGGTTTTTTTTTAAGTATATTTTAGAACAACTCTTTTTTTTCACGTCAGACAGGTAATGTGCCGTGGTCATGACAAGGTTTAGAAGGAGGCACATGTACCACAAGCGCGTGAACACCCAATCATCACCCTTATGAACTACAAAAGGATTTTTTTTTTAACTGAACTGGGGGCCTCACCGCATTCGGGAAGCACACCCCAGTTCAGCATGTGGGTCTGCCTGGACCGGAGCCAGGATTCGATCCTTGGTTCTCGGGGCTTCAAAGCGAGTGCTTAACCCGCTGAACCATCCCGGCTTTCCCCAATGCTGTTTTTTGAGGTGTCCTTGTATTTAGAACCCCAGATAACTGTTCCTCTACAGTGGTTAAATTTAAAAGCTACTTGCCTTTGCCACGCCAGAAATAATCAACCAGTGACTTATGCAATTTATTTTAACTATAAAACATTGACAAAGTTACTAAGGCCTAATTCAACTAGGAAGATGAGAAGTTACATAGCATTTTTAACTAAATAAACTATATTTTTACATTTTAAGGTCTAGCAAGTGCTTGCATAAATACTATTTGTTGCCTACAACCAATAATTTACAGATGCAGAAACTGAGGCTTAAAGATTAGGAACACCTGCCCCAAATCACACATTTAGAAGGTAATGGAACCTAAACTAAAATCCTGCCCCTACTGGAGGATGTGTGTAGTCTAGAGGCAAGACCAAGTGCTATGCATCCAGGGAAGAGCATAAAACAAGTCCAGAGTGCCTGAGAAAATAATTCTTTGTTCCAGTCAATCCAACAGGCAAAAGGGGACTTGTCACAAAACTAAAAAAGAACATAAACTGGAAAAACCACCCATTAATAGAGGCAAAAAATAATGTATATTTTTAAAAGACACAAGAAATAAAAACTTGTGAAATGTTTGAATAAGGGCATTTAAGAAATGTTACATCAGAAAAGCACTGACAAAGCATAGAAAGCTCTGAGGACAGCTGCAAATGGTAAGATTAAAGATGAGGAAGGAAAAGGTAAGGTCAGGATCTAGAGATGGGCTTCAAAGCAGACTCAGAAAAGGGACATTCGTGTCACAGACATCAAGGTTCTAACATAACCACACTCGCAAGATAAAAATCAGCTCTTGTAGCACGTTACACTGAGCATACGAAGGCAGTCATCATCACTAGGCCTGACAAGAGCAAACCAATCATGAATATAATTCAGTAAGACTAGACCCTCAGTCTCACGCTAAGCCGTCAAAGTCTTAGTTTAAAACTAGTAACCTAAATTAACTTGGGCAGCTTGCTGAGAGTCCCCTAGTACTTAGGTACTAAACGATAGTGGTCAGAATTTGGTTCCCCTTTATCTCAAACCGGTTCTATACAAAGGTAACATTGGAGGGGTGGGGAGGAGGGGTAAAAGCATTGAAGCCACAGGAAACGAACTGGTTATCGGTTGTAGCGATTCAAAGGGCGGCTTTAAACATTTTCAAGAAAATAAACAAAAATATACTAAATGCAAAATTCCTCATTTTTAACGCAAAATAAGAAACTTCAAATAAAAGGCGGGCCATACGCTAGGAAGTCACTCTCCTCTGCCGTTAGGTTTTTGGGTGTTTGTTTTTTTTCGAAAGAAGTTTGGGAAAGCCTGTCTCAATTTCAGCCAAATGGTGAGTTCCTCGAGCTTCAGCCGAACTAAAAAAGAGAAACTGCAGTTAGGGAAGAAATCCCGGTGACTCCCAAGTACGCGGTGGCGGTTATCGAAAGGCTGGAGAACAGTACGCAGCACGGGGCACACGCGCAGCTGAGAGAAGTCGGCCCAGCCTAACGACAGGTCTCGGCTGTTTTCTGAGGAGCCAATCGGCGCGCGTCCCGAGGCCGACTCCCGAGCGCCCCTTGCGGCCGGAAGGAGAGAGGGCCGCCCGGAAAAATGAGTAGGTGCAACTCCCAGCGTGCCCTCCCAGGAGACACGCCTTAGAGTTCCCCCCCAAGCGACGTTGATGCCTATTTTTATTGTTTCTCTAAGCAATCCGTGCCACAGATAGGGTGGGATTTCTAGTGTTAAGAGTTCTGTGACAAACTCTATAACGCTACGCTGCCTACTGCAGATTGGTTTGTCGTTAAAACGGTGAGTCAATGGCGTTGCCCTTTTAAATGCGGTCACTAGGGCTAGCGTAGCATTGCCCTTTTAAGGCCGGCTGCATCACGGTTCCGGGGCGTGGTCTGTCCTTAGCCTACTCGGCCCGGCGCTGGGCTGATTCATTCCGGGGCTGAGCTGGGAGCGCCGACGTCGACCGCTCCTCCGGCTCAGCCTCGCTTGTGATTGGCCGCCTTCGAGGCCGCCCTCCTCCGCACACCAGCTCTTGTTCCATCTCGGGTCCGCAGTGGTAACGCTGCCCTCTTCCTTCTTGACCCCTGGCCCTTCTTCCCTTCCTTCCCTCCCTCCCTCCCTCCTGCCGCCGCCGTCGTCTTAGGCACCCCTGCTCCTGGTGGAGCTTCTGACTCGGTGATGGGATCTCGGGCCTCCACGTTATTGCGGGACGAAGAGCTCGAGGAGATCAAGAAGGAGACTGGCTGTGAGTTCGGGTAGGGGGTGGGAACTCGCCCGAGTGCCTCCGGCTGGCTTCAACACCAAGAGCGGCTGTCGCTGAGGTCTGGAACTAGGGTGCCCGGAGGTTGGCGGGGGTCTTGGGGATCCTACAGCGTTGGACCTTCGGGGCCGAGGGCTGGAGGACCTGTTCTTCCAGCTACAGCTACCCGGACAGGGATTCTGACTGTCGTGGGGCTGTCTTTCGCCTCAAAGGCGGGAGTCGCGATCACCCGTAGAGCACAGACGCTGTTCTTTTCTGCTCCCCCTATTCATGAAAACTCCTGAACTCTTTTTTTATCTTTCCTCTCACCCACCTCAAACTCAGTAACACTGGATGGACCCTGTAGAAAACATAATCCGTTACTGTTACATTTCTGGGAAAGGACTTAAAAACCACTGACATCTATGGGAAATAACAAGTTCTTGCCACAACTGGAAAAATAGACACAGAAAGCAAGATCGTACTGTAAGACTTTAGAAGACATAATCTGGTGGGGGGAGGCCTTTAAAGAATCAAAGGTCTGAGAGTATAAGACTTATGGAGAAAAAGCATGGATACTGTGACGACCAGTTTTTACTTACACTGAGGATGCCCCCAAAATATTGTGAATTTGTACTAGGAACTGATTCCCTGAACAAAGGGGCAACAGGACTCTCAGAATTCAGAAGCTCTGTAAAACACCATCACATACATTTGCATAGCCTTTGGTGTAATGCATGACAATATTTTATCTTCTTAATCCATTGTGATTCTTGTATTTTACATGAGTTATGTAAGCATCAGAAATTTGTCTCTTCATGATACCCGCCTTTGAAAATGAAATGACCAGTAAGTAACATAGTGGACTATATGCAGATAATATTGAAGGACGTTGAGAGAACTGCAGAATTACTCAGGCAATGGTGGCCTGAGATAAATTACTGTCCTGCACTTTCTGACAAATTCAGCTTTCTAGAATCTTCAGATTGAAAGGGATGTTATCTGGCCCCAGTCCTTGTCAGAGTGCTTTACTGCTTTCAGCATCCCCTAATATATGGCCATTAAGCCTCTCCATAAAGGCCTTTAAAAGACTACCAATGCAGTCTAGAAAGTAGTTAGCTGTTTAAAATGTGCAATATATTTGCCTGACCTTATGATCTATTTATGACACTCTAACTTCAAGAGTAGAAATATAGAAAGTTTGTATTCAGCAAGCATTTTATTACATTTTTGTGGCCAGGACCCTGGCCACACTTGTAAATATAGGAACTAGATTAGGTCTAAGGTGACACTAGAGTTAAAGCATTTGTGCTTAAAAAGTCACTTTAATGAGGAAGTGTAAACCATAGTGAGGATGGGAAATAGCTATTTTTGCTTCAACATGAAGGAGCAATAATCCCATTCTGATTTATTTACATTTGACCAAATGAAAAAGGTCTGGATTACTATAGGACTGGGTTATTTTACTGTGTGACTTGTGGACACATTGAACTAAGTTCTCCTAGAAGAACTGTTTTCCTAGTCACCAAAAAGTAAATCAAGCTTAAGAGAGAGTCTTGGGAAAAGCCGGGACGGCTCAGCGGGTTGAGCGCTCGCTTTGAGGCCATGAGGACCGAGGATCGAATCCCGGCTCCGGCCCAGGCAGGACCCACGTGCTGAACTGGGGAGTTCCCACAGTTTGGTTCTCTAACTGTCTCTGTCTCTGTCTCTCTCTCTATCTGTCAAAAAGTAAAATAGAAATAACTA
>PVKE010049611.1:0-11216 GCA_004027555.1 Craseonycteris thonglongyai | reverse complement strand
AGTCCTGCACTGTCAGTAACACAGGAGAGGCACAGGGGTGAGTTTCGTTTTGTTAGGGCAGGGGCCATCTCTCAAGGTCCTCAGGACACTGAGTGAGATGAAGACCAAGGACTTTCTCACAGTCCTCTCACCCCTGAACACTGTACCTAGCTGACTCCTGGGCGTGTGTAGCTATGCCTCTTGCGACAACTTTTCCTTTGTGCATTGTCTCATTCATTTGTTTAAAAAAAAAAAGTTTCAGGCTTAATAACAGAGAGCATTTATATGACAAACCCCAGAGACATCTAATCATGTAGGAACACAAACTGCCCTCTGAAGAGAAGAAAGGCAGGGTTTATCAAGGTAAATTGCACAAAGTATAATTCTTTCATGCAAACAAAGGATTGCAGGCTATTTTAGCAGGAATTGGTTAGTGGAAACATGCAAACAGCAGAAAGAAAACTAAAAGGGGGTAAAGTTCCTATGTGCTCTCAGCTGTTGTTGTTCCTGGATATTTATGTCTCAGCCTTGAGCTCAGTTGAGCATCAGGTTAGCCACTTAATAGGCTCTGACAATGGAGGCACAAGACGTTCATAATCATCATGTCCCTAAAGGCCGGTGACTCTATTTTTAGGGACTCCTTTAGCAATTCATACATGAAAATAGTTGTATTTTTTCCCCATGATTACATTCAGTGTCACCAAGTGATCAGTAAGGCGGTATAATGGTAGTTAGGAATCCAGGTGTATGGAAAGAGAAGAAACCTACACCTTTATTCAGCTGTCATTCTCTTCCAATCATTAGCACAAAAATGGGAGTAATTTATCACGTGGTGGTAATTGCTATGGTTAAATTTAAATCCCAATAATGAAATAATGGGACAGAATCTTTGTAGGAAGAGTGTTCAAGGAAGCAACTTTCCCAATATGTTGACATTGGAGCTCAAACCTAGCAGAGACGAATATCTGGGAGAAAAGCATTCCCAACAGGGGGTAAAGCCCCTGGAAAAGTACAGGAGTGCATTTCAGGGTAGAGTGTATGAGAGACAGTGGGGAGGCCAGAGTGACAAGCACTGCATTGTCCAAGGCCAAGTAGGACGTGCGTTCAGAGAAGTAACGGGAACATCATGTAGGGCTATTTGCAGCACTGAGAGGGTGGAATGTCACTTACTGTCAACAGCACACGGGAGAGTTCTTAGCACAGATGACCCAGGGCTCTTCCAGAGGCCAGAGGCTCAGGTCACCCAAGGTGAAGGGAGGAGCTCCCAGTTTGCCCCAAGGAAGAAGCCTTCCAAAATCCCCTCTGCAGCTGAACATGCTTCCCTGCACCTTCCTGTGCACTCAGGGGCCACTGCACAACTGCTTCCCCAAAATACACACAACAGGTTGATACCCTCAGGAGAGGTGGAACCAAGGCCCTCATGGCTTAGGTGAGGTCTACCCGAGGCCGGTGTATGAGACGGATGAAGCAAGAGGCACAGAGAACTCGGAAAGCATGAGAGCAGTAGAGACAGAGCCAGGGAGATTATTTCTGTCACAACAGTGTCTCCACTGTATAAGCACCGAGCTATACACCAACAGCCCTGCTACAGGAGGATGTGCCTGTCTCCTCAGGGGAAAGGACACCCCTCCCCAGGGACTGTGTCTAGGGAGTGACTCAGCTGCGCATGACTTGCGCCTCCATCACACTGTCTTGACACACATCGGAACCCTGTGTCGATTAGGACAAGGACATGTTCCAGTTATGGGAGGATCATGCCGTAAACAGGGTCCTCCACACCTTTTCTAATCCTTGATGGCCCACTTTCTGAGCTCAGTCACAAAACCATGATTCAAAGGTTAAAGGGGAGGCAGTGATCTACACATTAGAAGTGGCACCTACTAGTGTAAAATCATGGACCTGAGGAATGTACCAATGTGCACGAGGGTTAGCTCTCTGCCTTCGACCACTAACTCCACAGATAACGTGGTAATTATGTTCTCTGCATCTAGTACCCTGCACGGTGTATATGTACCACAAAAGGATGAACATGCTGTCACTGTGTCAGTGCCAGGATCCTTGTGCCCCTGGTTAATCGTCCCACTTCCACCTTACTTATCACCCCCACGTGGCCTGGGCTCTGCTGAGCCTTCCCCTGCCTCCTCCAAGGAGCCCAAGTTACCTGCACTCCCTCCCCCCTCAGGACCTGAAGTCTTCCATCCAGACAGGGTCATATGAGCCTCATCTGCGAATGGTGACCTCCTCATAGGGATTGGGAAACAATTCCAGAGTTACTATGTGGACATAGGTTGTCAGAGAACCCTGAGCAAAAGAGGGGTGAAATGAGCAGATGCAGTGCTTATCAGCATTCTCACCATGGGCTCCTTGGAGCGCGACTTGCCCCAGGATGTCCCTTCCTGAGGATGGAGATCCTAAAATGTCATGTCTGTGGCACCAGGGATCGGATAGGAGAAATCCCAGCAACGGTGCAATCACACACCCAGCGAGAACACTGAGCAAGTAATGTCCACCCTACCTTCCTCTCAGAACCATCCTGCGATGCAGACACATGAGCAGCTTAGAGACACAGCTCTCTGGACAAGGCATGATTGCTTCACATATTTCAGAGACCTCATGCCCTGAGATAGAGACCCACAAACGCGTCAGAGTCCTTCATGCTAGACTCCACCCGCAAACACCAATCACACCTGAGGACGTAAACACATAGGCCCTAAAAGCTCAGAGAATTCCTCATGTAGGTCATAGGTCCCCTTCAGTCAGAGTCCTCACACACCTCAGAGAGCCCACAGGCTGCACCTGGGACACAGCCAGAAGCCTGCGGCGCAGAGGAGCTGTAGGTGAGCAAGGATGCTGGGATGCCATGGAGGAGAGCCACTTGTGATTTACTTCCCACAGAATTTTTGGCAGTGATAAATAATTAAATTCTATATTAGGGACTAGGTTTAGGCTTTAACTAAATGGTTTAGTTGCTTTGGTTGCCACACAGTTTATAGTTACAGACTGAGGAAGGATATTAGTGTTCTACATTGACAGGATCATTTCATATACTGTAGAAATGTCTAACTATTATACACAAGCCTGAAAATCATATCCAATAATAGTTGAATATAAACTTATTGTAAAAAGAGAAAATCCTGGTGTTATAGCTACCCAGTCTATGTATGGCATTCTGTTATGGCAGCCCAAGCTGACTAATACAAAAGGGTACATCTGTATGTACAGATATAGAAAGAGCTCCAAACTATGTTATTAACACAATCAAATTGGTGTTCAAACAGTGTGCATAGCAAAATACTCCAGATTTAAGAAAATGATAATGTGTTGAATGAGAATATGAAGCAAGAATGTTAGTCATGTGCTTGAAGGACTGTATGTAAAGCAAGTTACAGGAGAAATGTTTGGAAGTACACTTTGCTTGAGCGCATTGAAAATTATAGCTAGTTAAACACAAAACAATGATTAGGTTAATCAAATGATAGTCACAAGATGTCTCCTTTCTGCTTTTGCTTTAAAGATAACATTACTGACACATGTTGATGTTGGGTAGAATCTTGATTTTTCAACTCAGTACCCCTTGTTGTCATATTACAATTTTCTGTTTTGATATACTGTCTCTTTGCAGACAGGAGGAGGTAACTTCAGATTCTGAAAGAGAAATTATGAGTTTATATTCAGCTGGGAAAGAATGTGTTCAAGGTACCAGCAACCAGCTGCTCATGCCCAGGTGTCTAACAGTACAGTGTCATCTAGAACTGAAGATACAAAGCCTTCTCTCTCAGTTCCCTGCAACTCCCTGCCCTCTCTCTACTCCTGAGCTGCATACAAGCTCCCTCCATTTCCATGTTGAGAGAGATGGATTTGAGAGCTTTTGTACTCCAGTCCACTCCTTTAGGCCAAATCGTATAACTCTGTATCTCCAACTGATTGTGTCTCAAAGTTTTGGCTTTACCTATGCATCAAGATAACGAACCTGGGTTTGCAGAGGTGGTTCTGCAACATCTGTTCCATCCATCCTGTAGCGGCGAGACCTACGGTGCTGAAGTCCCTGCTGTCTGCAGTCACCACCACGTCCTCGTGAGGAAGGTAGATGTGCTCCAGGGATGGGGAGCGCCTCTGGACTTGAGGGTTTGAGAGGGGTCTCTCCTCTGTGGGTCCTGGGAATAACCATCCTATCAACAACCCTGCTCACCTATGCTCAGGGTGAGTTTTGCATCCTGTCCCACGGAGGTTTAAGGTGAACCCCAGATGCATAGGCGGTGGCACATGATCCCTGTCATCTGTGCAGAACCGTGCCCACCAGCCTCAGTGCCTGCGGGTATGAACTCTGGGACCTGGCTTTGGGTGTACATGCCCGTCTCCTGCAAGAGCCACAGCTGTGGTCAATGGTTCAACCGCCCATCGCGGCCCTGGATTCCTAGCCTTTTTTGTCCCACACGAAACCATTGTCACCTCACAGGCTCCTGGCCTAAAAGCAACCAGAGAATTCTCCAGGGAAACCTGAGAAAGCATGTTACCCTAGGCCGGGATTGCTGGCTAGAGTACAACAGCATCAAACAGACATCTGCCAAAGAGTGGGACTGGATCAAGTATAAATGTTTTGTACTCAGGCTTTCCCTTTCTCCGACCATTAGATGTCATAAACCTATGGAACCGAGCTTAGTGAAGTGGCCGATGCATAGTACTCACCCTACTGATGGGCATTATTATTATTCATGTTAGTAAAGAACTCAAAACATGGAGCTCTTGTCATAAATGCCCACAACTCAGAAATTGGTCAGCCCATTCCCATTCACGTGGCACACATTGCAATTTCCGGTCACCTTAATAGAGACACGACATTTAATTTACTGTGTGTTGCAGATTAGTATCAGCAGAGTAAAAGGAGCAGTTTGCTCTAAGAGTGACAGCATCATTAGAAGTATCTTGCAGGGAGGACAAGCACTTCACACAGGCTGAGATGATGGGGATCTGCAGCTTCCCTTTCTGTCACTACCCTGTAAGCAGGGTGCACAACTAAAAATAGAGCTGCCATCAGAAACCGATGAATATGGGAAAGCTGGGCACTCCATTCCTCCCAGCATTGCAAAGACTTCTGTTCCAGAGACTTGAAGACATTTTATTATATACACAAATTTGGTTTATGGATCTATTGGAACCCTGCTACCAAAGTCCAAGGAACAGAGTACATGAAATAAAAGTATACACTAATGTCACTCATGAGGTCATCCATAAACATCCTAAACAGATGATTAAGATGTAAACTATTCATAAAGATGAGATATTTGGACTAAATTGTGCCCTGTAAAAATGGAAGTTTGGTTTAAACACAGGAACTTTCCTATTAATTCAATACCTCATTAGATTGTTGGAGAAACACATTCTATGACCATCTCAAACACACACACACACACAAGTGTTTGATGAAAGTAAACATTTATTCCAGACATATATTCTTAACAAATTAGGATAAGGGAGGAACTTGCTCTGCTTGCCAATGAACATGGTGAAATGCTAAAGTTTCTGCATTCT
This sequence comes from Craseonycteris thonglongyai, assembly GCA_004027555.1. Taxonomy (NCBI): domain Eukaryota; kingdom Metazoa; phylum Chordata; class Mammalia; order Chiroptera; family Craseonycteridae; genus Craseonycteris; species Craseonycteris thonglongyai. The sequence goes on along the minus strand of PVKE010049611.1, from coordinate 5,708 downwards.
TATGAGGAATAAGACAAGGATGGTCCACTATTACTATTATCACTGCCCCGCGTGGCTCTCTGCTTTGTTGTAAAATGAGAGCAGGTTTCAGCTCATCTTCCTTTAAACCTGTGGTTTCCGGTTTTCTGCAGGTGAAACAGAACACTTGGGATCATTAGTTACACACTGAAATCATACAGAAGTCACTACAGGTTTGGTTTCATAAGACAAACTCCCAAGCATGTACCGGGGGTGCCAAAAAATATATGGACACATTTCAAGAGATGTTATCTGTATACTGTTTTTCGAAGCTGAATCACGGTACCAATGTGTGGTATGATGTCTGCTGAAAAGATGGGAGGGAAATCAAATAAAGGCTAGTGTCACCATGTGATAGGCAGGACAGTGAAGGAAAAGGTCAGAAGCACAGTTGTCATCCCAGGAGCACAAGACCATTTTGAGGAGCTACTTGAAATTCAAGAACATTCTGTAAGCACAAAGACAACCGAGGCATGAGTATGCAACAGAACCTCCAACAGGCCTAACAACTGCGCACATTCCTGAGAAGTGTGAGACGCGTGGTACTGTGTGTGCAAAAGGGAAACCCGGGGGCCTTGCACAGCAACAAGTCGTGTTTATTCCGCTACAGTGCAGGAACCGTTTACACGCTCCCCACCGAAGTCCACGAAACCATGTGCACGGGACACAGCAGTTAGCTGAACAAGCATATGGCATGTTCTTAAAACAGCAAAATGGGAAGTTTTCATCCCAAGAGGATTATATGCACAGAATGAAGATGACCCTGATTGAAGGGTGAGGAGAATTTGCCAGGACAATGGCTGGGATGAGGACATGCGCTTTAGTGTCCCTGATGTTCTCCTGATGTAAGACCCAGTGACTTCCACCTATGGGGGATCTTAAAGGATCTAGCGCCCGGTAGAAAACTGGCTACACTGGTGGCACTTTGGGAAGAAATTGAAGTGGTTTGAGCGGCGATACCCGTGGACACTTTGGTCAATGTTGTTCAAGCAGAAACCAGAAGGGTCTAGATGCTGTTGGTAACCACTTTGAGAATATCTTTTTTTTTTTTTTTTTTTATCTTTTCACATTTATAGAGAAATTATCTTTTTGTCTTCAGTGCATGTTTATTTCTATTTTACTTTTTGACAGATAGAGAGAGAGAAAGAGACAGAGACAGTTAGAGAACCGAACTGTGGGAACTCCCCAGTTCAGCACGCGGGTCCTGCCTGGGCCGGAGCCGGGATTCGATCCTCGGTCCTCATGGCCTCAAAGCGAGCGCTCAACCCGCTGAGCCGTCCCGGCTTGCCCCGAGAATATCTTTTAATTGCAGAAGTCAAATGTGATTTCTATTCATCTTTTGTTATCACTACATATTTAGTATTTACACTATTAATACAGTTTTTCCTTTCTTAAAATGTGTAATTTTTTTTTTGGCAGCCTCTGTATGTTACCAATATTTTCTAAGCACACCACCCTTTCTTTTGGTACAAGGAAATGATAAGACTGTTCCCACCAAAAACTCAAATATTTGGAGATGGAAAGAGAACTACCTCTGGGTGATGAACACGTAATGCAACACACAGGCGACGTACTATAGAATTGTACACTGGGAACCTATGTAATTTTTACTAACCACTGTCACCCCAATAAATTTAACAATAAAGTAAAGAATATTTGCACTGAGGACACATAAAATGAAAATAACTTATTAAAAGGAAGTTTTAAAGAGAAAGCAAAAATTGTGTATATGTTTACTAAAAACCCAAGCAATACCCCAAAACACCTAAGAAAAAAATGAAATGTACATGAAATTGCACCACTTATAAACTTTGACCCCAACTAGTTTTCTGAGTTTAAGGTAGCTCACACAGTAGTGTCCCATTTGTTACTGCTTAAGTGAAGAACACAGAAAGGACAGTACTGCATTTGTTTTTTCACTTTGCTGCAAGAACACAATAATGTTCCTTTAAACTAGTTTTGCCCTTAAGTGATTGTTTAAGGATAGTAAAGATGTGTCCCATTTTTACCTGTAATCCTAGTGTAGTGCAGTATGATGCCTTTCACACACTTAAGAGTGTTTTAGTTTCTGTCATAAAGCTTATGATCATACTACACGGTCCGGCAGAAGTGAACACCCATGTTTAAATTTACCAGCTCCTAAAAAGGAGCTGTTACTTTTCCCAGAACATCTAGTTTTAAATAATTTTCATCATCTTGACATGTAAATGTGAAGCATATATATGCCAGAAATATATATCGTGACTAAGTAAAAAAGAAGAAATTAATGAGAAGAGGGAACAAGTTGAGAGAATGAGAGAAAGATACCTGGAAAGGAAGTCATCTTCCAAATGCAAGTGCTTTTAAAAAACTGTACTTGAGAAAATTTAATAAATATAATCACGTCTCTTTAAAGCATAAAATATAGCAATTCGATGTATGTATAAATTGTGGAATGATTACCAAGGTAAACGTAAGTAATGAACATATCCATCACCTCACATACAAGTAGTCCTTATCTTTTGTGGTAAGAATGCTTAAACATCGAATCTGAACAATTTTCAAGTACACACTACCACGTTATTAAGTAAAGCAAGAGCTTATGGGGAACAATTCTGATCAATTTCCATAATTTTCCCATGATACCTGAGACGTTTCCTATCCAGGAATTAGGGGGACATATTAAATAATGTACATTTTCCTAGCATACCAACCATTTCATTCATATACTGACAGTATTAGGTTAGTGGTCAAGAATGTATTCCCTTGCAATTACATAAAATAATCAGTATCTGTTAATGTCTTGTTTATATTCCCTGATGTATATACTAGGGTTTCTTCCATATTCTTCAAGAATATGTAACTAATAGATACTCTTCACAAAAGTTGTTCAATGTCCTTACGTCCAATGCTACATTTTGCACAGATATTTTTTAAAAGCATCATCTTACTGATTCACTAATTAAATTATGCATGCTTTGCCCAAGGAGAAATACTTTTATTATGTATGTCTTGTCCTATCCCTTTGGGTTAGTTTAACCTGTTGTATGTTTTTTGGAACGGTGATATTGGCTGGTCAAACCATTTCTTACCTATTTAATAACATGTACATTAAAAGGCTACTATACTACTCCTAAAAATATCGTTTAAGCATAGTTAACAGGCTCTTGGAAGTAGGAAGCAGTATGGAAAGTCTCTCAATGGACAGAGTCTGATGGAATGCTTTAGCAATGTACAGTAAAAATGTTTGGAAGAGAAATGCAAAGTAACTTTTCCCCAAAATAGTAAGTGCTGCCTTTAGGTTCAGAAGCTCTTCTAAGTCATAGTCAGCAAATTAGGAAAATGCATAACTTGCATTCTTATCACGAAACATACCTGCTTCCGGCACGTGAATGGATTCATGTTTCAGGGAAACCTCCTGCTTGACGTCCTCACCCTTCATGCACTCGTGGTCAGTCTTTGGCTGGGCGGCTTCCCGGAGAGCATCTCCCGGATCAGGCCCTAAGAAGACACCAAACACCTGAGCATCAAACATACCGAAGTTGTCTATGCATGAATTATTAAGTATATTGCCCTTGATCTTTAAATCTTATCACTTGATATTTCAACACAGAAATGTATACTGTGCCCCATGTGATGTGTTCAAAATTGAATGTCACTAGCTATTAGGGAAATGCAAATCCAAATCACATTGTGATACCAGCTTACAGCTGCTGGAATGGCTATAATCAACAAGACGACAACAACCAGTGCTGGAGACGCTGTGGACAAAAAGGAACCCTTGTGCACGGCTGGTGGGAATGCAAGTTGCTAGAGCAGCGGGCTATGGAGGACAGTATGGAGATTCCTCAGAGAACTGGCAACGGAGCTACGCCATGACCCAGCAATTCCCCTTCTGGGTATCCACCCCCCAAACTTGAAAGCCTTCATCCATAAGAACTCATGCATCCCAATGTTCACTGCAGCGCTGTTCATGGCGGCCAAGTCATGGAAACAACCAAAGTGCCCCTTGGTAGATGACTGAGTGAAACAGCGGTGGTACATGTACACAATGGACTATTACTCTGCTATAAGAAAAGAGGCAACACTGCCATTTGTAACAGCATGGATGCAACGTGACATCGTCATGCTAAGTGAAATGAGCCAGACAGAACAAGCTAAGAACCACATGACTTCACGCATGTGTGGAATATAAAATGGGGAGCTACAAACAAACAGAACCTCATGGACACAGTCAATGGTTTAGTGGTTTCCTGAGGGAAAGGGGGGAGGGAGTTGGGAGAGGAGGGAGGGGGAGCTGAATATCTGGTGATAAAAAGAAAGCTGAGTCTGAGTGTAAAAATATAATGTGACTCGTAGACTAAGTACTGTAGAATGGTGTACCTGGGACCTCTAATTTTTACTTAACAAAAAGACCCCAATAAATTTAACAATAAAAAATAAAATAAAATGGATTATATCAGTTTCCACATCTGAATTCAGTACAGTAAGTCACTCAGAAAGGCAGTGGTAGCAGAGAGCACACTTAGCATAGGAATCTTATGCACAGCCTCCTCGATCACATACAATGGCTCACACACTCTCTCATTAATCAGACACAGAAAATACAACCATGAGTATTTCTGACTACTGGTATCTCAGACTCCGTTATTTGAGACTTCATGGAGAAAGGATTTCAACTTGTTTTCAAACACCCAGAATTCAGAATTTGACAGAATCTGAAAATGTGTAATGAGCTCTCCACACAGGAAAAGAAATATAAAGTGGTCTTTACTGATTATATTGGCTGAAATAAAATCTTATAATTTGACTCAAGGTAGTTTGTTATTATAAATAAGTCATACACGGGGCGATGCCTGGACAGCTCAGCAGGTAGAGCACCTGCCTTGCCATCATGACGTCTGGGGTTCAGTTCTTTGCCCCGGTCCCTGCCAACCCCACATGCTGAACGGTAGCACAACTGGTACCTGCTGAGATGGCTCAGTGGCACAGGGTATCACTTCCCATGAGGGAGGCCCCAGTTCAGTTCCCACCCCGTGCAGTACCACATCCACCCGTATTGAATGTAACCATGTCACAACTAATGATGAACAGCTCTGGAGACTGCTCTGGAGTGTTTTGTTTTGTTTTTCTCCCTCTATCTCTCTGACTTTCTCTTTCTCTGTATTACCATCTTTAACCTTGTCTCATATAATGAAAAATAAAAATAAAATATTTAAAACAGTGAGTCATATAAAACAGTAAGCATTTGAATTCTATGTATAACATATAAAAATTACAAGAGAAGACAAAAATCAGCGCTGAAAAGAATTTTTATACATCTGATTTAAACTCACACTTTATATAAGACCAAGGAGCCATTTAAAAGTCAGCAGTCTCCCAGAATCATACAAATTATATTAAAGCGGGTGCCAGAACCTACTTCCATACCTCCCCATATTGTATACAAAATGACAAATTACATGAAATTCATTATATATTTGTTCAAATCAAGAATTGTATAAAGCTTCCTGGGAAAGCCGGGACGGCTCAGCGGGTTGAGCGCTCGCTTTGAGGCCCCGAGGACCGAGGATCGAATCCCGGCTCCGGCCCGGGCGGACCCACATGCTGAACTGGGGAGTTCCCACAGTTCGGTTCTCTAGCTGTCTCTGTCTCTGTCTCTCTCTCTATCTGTCAAAAGTAAAATAAAAATAAATATGCACTGAAGATAA
>PVKE010049610.1:0-11216 GCA_004027555.1 Craseonycteris thonglongyai | reverse complement strand
GGTCAAGTTCATGGCATTGCCATTTGTGAAGAGACCTTCCATTTATCATATCAATGTACGGTATATTACGGTATGTTCGAAAAATGTCATTCATTAAAAATTTAATTAAAAAAAGAACTGGTGTTGCCTCGGAAGTGGGGGGTAGTCTTATACAGCGAATATAGGCCTAAACCTATGTTTTAACTGTAAAATTAGGGGGTCGTCTTATACGCCGGAAAATACGGTATGTTTAAGTGTATGCTAGATTTTAGAGTTAAGAAATAAATTAATCTAAAATTGGAATATAATGAGAGTTGAGTATTCTATAACTAAAGCTTAAGGGAATTAGAGTGTTTCCTTGTCTCTCCAACAAAATGATGAGGTAGATTCAGGTGATCCATAGTCCACTACCAACAAGTTGATAAGCACTGATAGATACTGAAAGTATCTTCTAGATCTCTTGAGCTAAAATATTGTGCTAATCTCCTAAATACGATATACTGGCTCCCAAAGAGGTTTAGGAAATTGTCAGAACTGAGAACTCTCACCAAGTCAAATTTGAACTGTTCAAGAGCTTGCATTATATTCCCAAGATGTAGTTGGTTTGATTCAAATTTAGATGCAGATGGAAACATAGCAAATATAAAACAGTAAAGATGTGGAAAGAACCCTAAGTAAAATTTTGTATAACAGTCTCATTTCACAGGTAAGAAATCTAAAGTTCAGAGAAGTTGCAATAGGCCAAAATTTCAGACATCGTAATATAGTCAATATTTACAAATTGGTTAAGGAATGAAAAAGAACATAATTTTCAGAAGTTGTATGTTTAGTTGCTTAAGATCCCGTTCAGTATTTACTTCCTCTAATAAGCCTTCTTTAGTTAACTTTACCTCATACCAACTACCTCTTTCTTCATGTTTCAGTATTTTGTATATGGTGTATATTACACAATCATATACTTGCATTGCTTAACTAGTCATTTTATAAATGAAAAATACTTTGCTTTATCTGCAAATCCTTAGGAGATAATCCCTCAAAAACCTTTTACTTCAGAAATCACAATTGAGGCTTAATTGATATTTGTTATATAAACAACTATCCAGAGCAGATTTTATCAGAAACCTGGTGCTTATTAAGTGTTATTAAAATATGACAAAACATAGAATCATGGAAATTTTTTATGATTTTTGCCCTATTTTGATGATGATTCCCATTTTGAAATTAAGGAAGTGAAGGCATATAGACGATCATGGCAGTAAAAAACTTGTGAATTTACAAAACAAAGTGCTACCGGTATTCTGAATACACGGATAAATCGTTATATAAACTCAGAATCAACAGCATCATTTTGTACTGCTTTGTCAGACTTTCAAAATCACAGACCTTTGCTTTGCGGCAAATAGGAGGAAGGAAGCAAAGAAGGAACAGGTGGTAAAGTAGCCATTATAATTATTCCAGTCACTTAAATGATTTGAAGTTGTACTAAAGCCTACAGGACAATGTGAGGAGAATTGATATACGAGGGCTGTCTGGAAAGTATCCAGCCAGGTAATATAAAAAATAGAGGCATTGGTGGCTGGATTTTTTTCCCCAGAAAGCTCTCATATGTTCAATATTAAGTCTTCCAATCAATGCACATGCTATCTTGTCATTTATTTAGATCATCTTTAATGTCTCTCAATGAAGTGTTATCATTTTCTCCATAGAGGATTTGTATTTTATTTTTAGATTAATTCATTTGTTAATTCATTTATTAATAATTTGACTTATTTTGAGATAATTGTAGATTCATAAGCAGCTGTAAGAATTACCACAAATTGATCCCATGTCCCTTTTTAAAATTTTTCCCAACAATAACAACTTCTAAAACCATAGTTAGCTAAGACAACCATGATATTGACAATGATACAGTTAAGATACAGAACATTTTCATCACCACAAAAATCATTTTGTTGGTCTTTTAGCCACACCCACTTCCCTTCCAATCTCTCTCTAACCTATAATTAATTAGGGCAACCACTAATGTGTTCTCTACTTCTATAATTTTGTCATTTCAAGAATGTTATAAAGGTATTAAGTTATATGAAATAAGTCAGAAATAGACAAATACCATATGATCTCACTATATATGAAATCTAAAGAACAAAATAAATGAACAAACAAAACAGAAACAGACTCAGAGACACAGAGAACAAATTGATGGTTGCCAAATAGGAGGGGGCCTGGAGGACTGAGTAAAAAGGTGAAGAGATTAAGAAGTATAAATTGGTAGTTATGAAATAGTGAAGGGAATGTAAAGTGCAGCACAGAGAATACAGTTAATAACACTGTGAAAACTACGTATAGTACCAGGTGGGTACTAGATTTATGGGGGAGATAACTTCTAAATGATATAAATCTCTAACCACTATGCTATATACCTGGAACTAATATAAAATAATATCAAATGGCAACTGTAATTAAAAAAAAAATAATACATATAAATGAAATTATACAGTATGCAAGTTTTTGGGATTTGCTTTTTTCTAATTGTTAAATTTATTGGGGTGACATTGGTTGGTGTACAACTACATTACATTGTCTATGTATTGCTTTATGTGCTCACCATCCAGAATCAGCTCTCTTTCCATTACTATATATTTGATGCACCCTCTTCATCCCCTCCCCATTCTCTCCCCACTTACCCTCAGGTAACCCCTAAACTATTGACTGTGTCCCTGAGTTTTTGTTTCTTTGTTACTTTCAGTTTTATATTCCACCTATAAATTAGGTGCTATGTTTCTTGATTCTTTCAGTCTGACTTATTTCGCTTAATAAGATAGTTTCAAGGTCCATCTATGTTGTCCCAAATGGCTGTATTTCATCTATTCTTATCGCTGAGTAGTATTCTGTTGAGTAAAGGTACAACTTCTTTATCTAGTCATCTACCGAAGGACACGGGATTGGCTTTTTTCATTCAGCCTAATTCTCTGGAGCTTTACCCGGGTTGTGTGTATCAATAGTTTGCTGGATGTACCACAGTTTGGTTAACCATTTCCCTATTGAAGGATATCTGAGTTGTTGCCAGTATTTTATGTCTATTATGAATAAAACAGCTATAAATATTCATGTACAAATTTTTATATGAAATAGTCTTCATTTTCTGGAATAAGTACCCAACAGTGCAAATGGTAGGCTGTATGTTAGTTATATGTTTACTTTGTTAAGAAGCTGTTACACTGTTTTCCAGGTTCATTGAATCATTTTACATTCCTTCCAGTACTGTGTGAGTGATTTAGTTTCTCTGCATCTTTGCCTTTAATGAATTGAACTGGGGTAGAATGATTCCTCCCACTTTCTTCTTCAAAATTGTTTTAGGTATTCTAGTTCTTTTGCCTTTCCAAATACATTTTAGAATATGGGGAAGCCGGGATGGCTCAGTGGGTTAAGCGCTCACTTTGCAGCGCTGGGGACCGGGGCTCAAATCCCGGCCCCGGCCTGTGCGGACCCATGTGCTGAACTGGGAGCTCACCCAGTTCAGTTCTCTCTCTGTCTCTGTATCTCTCTCTCTCTATGTCAAAAATAAAAATAGGGCACCAGCATTATGGACACACTCAATGGTTTGGTGTTTACCTGGAGAGGAGCAAAGGGGGGAGGGAAAGTTGTGGGGGGAGGGGGAGGGGGAGTGAGCACCAGATATATGGGGTTGGAGGGAGACCTGATTCTGGGAGATGGGCACATAATGCGATGCATGGGTGATGTGATGTGGAGTTGTACATCGGTAAACTATCTAATTGTTACCAAGAAATGTCACCCCATTACATTTAACAATAAAATATAATAAAAAATATATATATATATATATTAAAAAAATTTTTTTTAGAATAATCTTGTTTATATCTACTGCCCTGAAAAGGATTGACCTTGTCCCCAAAGGTATCAGTTCGAGCTCTGGAGGACCTGGAAATTAAAGTTAGACATGCAGGTGGTCAACTAGGTCAACGTAACTAAGTCCCAATAAAACCTCTAGACACCAAGGTTTGGACGAGCTTTCCTGGTTTGCAATATTCCATGTGTATTCTCCATGTGTTTTCTCACACAGTGGTGCTGGGGGAAGACAGCACTGTCCAGGACTTGACTGGAAGAGGATAACTGAAAACTCATCCCTAGAACTTTCCTGAACTTTTCCCTATGTGCCTCTTCATGGGCTGACTTTAGTCTGTACTCTTTTGTTGGACTAGACTGTCACTGTGACTACAACAGCTTAGAGTGAGTTTTGGAAGCCCTTCTGGCAGGTGGTCTTAGCGATACCCCCTTGCAGTTCATATCAAAAATGAGGGTGGTTTTGGGGACTGCAAAATCTACAAAAATATCTTGCTGGGATTTTCATAGGAATTATGTGAAACCTGTATATCAATTTGGCGAGAACTGAAATCTTTACTATGTTGAGTAATGCAATTTATGAACATGGTATGCCACTTAGCTTTATTTCTTTAGTATTGCATTTTTGATACCACTATAAATTGATATTTAACTCCTTGTTTTTGTTACATAAAAAATAAAATTTTTTTTGTATAATGATTTTGTATCCAGCAACCCTGCTAAATTATACTTTTCACCACAAAATTTTATTTATAAATTTTCTTCAAAAACAATCATATCATATGTGAACAATTTCAGTTTTGTATTTTCTTTTCTAATTCTTGTAATTTTTATTTCTTCATGTCATAAATTTAAGAAAACCATAAACTATAAACAAAATAGCCTCAAATGTACACATACCATTAACTAATGAGATGAATAAAACATCACATAAAGAAAATTATAAATAACATAAAAGTGGTATAAAATTACATTTTCTAATTTTTTTTGATGATATGCCTAAAAAATGACCTAGCTCTGTCAGGTAATAACATCCAGTTGCTGATGACTCCTCATGAAGGCTCCCTGTTACCTGATGACGAACATTGACAACTTCTAGAATGTCAGTTATGCTCCTAGAACTGTGATTTCTTTTCATCCCAGTTAAGATAATGTAGAAATAAACTTTTTGTTATGTTCAGCCTCCAAGTCTAGAGTTGCCTTCATGCTATCTGGAATTACTTTAATTTCAGTTATTTCCGCCAACAGCATTTCCTCTCTGAATGTTCTTTTTGTTAAAAAACCCACAATGCAATTGCCTTCTACATGGCAAGAATCCTTAAAGGAACCTGAACTTATTTACATAACACCATTAATACATATAGAATAACATCTTCTGGGATGCGAGAATATATCAGCAATTGAGTTCTCACCTTGCAACCGCGAGGTCCGGGGATCGAATAGCAGCCCTGGACTGTGCAAACCCATACACTGAACTGCAGTGTAACTGGTAACTACTGAGATGGCTTATTGGCAAAGGTTCTTGCCTCCCATATGGGAGGCCCCTGGTTTGGTTTCTGCCTCATGTGGCACCACACCCACCTGTGTGAAATGAAACTATGTCACAACTAATGATGTACAACCATGGAGACTACTCTGGCCCCGCCCCACCCCTGTCCCCTCTCTCACCTTTTCTCAAACACTAGAAATACATCTAAAATTCCTATTACTGACTAATTTAAAAAATGATGTGAGGACACATTAGACAGGACTGATTACTTCAATACCAGATAATATTTCAGAGTATGAGGCACAGAAAACTCATGAAAATTTAAATTAAATTCCACTAAGGACTGATTTATGATAAATATTGACTAGAACCAGATATGGACAAAACCAGAAGTGTCCAACCTTCTGGCTTCCCTGGGCCACACTGGAAGAAGAAGTGTCCTGGGCTACACACATAAGATGCACTGACTCTAATGATAGCTGATGAGCTAGAAAAGAGGTCACAAAAAAATCTTATATTGTCTTAAAAATTTGTGTTGGTATGCATTCAAAGCCTTTCTGGGCCACAGGTTGGACATGCCTGGGCTAAATAATTACTAGTAATAGAAAATAAAAATTATTTACAATTAATTATCTTTACTGTATCCATACTGAACTTCATCCTAAAAAGACATTTCCATCTCTAATTAAGCTTCCTGTGTGAGCTTTTCTCTCCAGAAGACTCATAGGCTCAAGAAATTAAATTTTTTTCTCTAGAGTTAAATTTATTTCTGGATTTGTAAATATTTGCAATTCTACAGTTTGAGAAATTGTAATGGATATATAGCATATTTTACATGTGTTACAAAATTTGACAAGTATATACTATTACCAATTCTTTGCTATGTATACCGGCTCTAAGCAACATTTTACATTTAATTATAGGGCCATAAAGGTCTTTTTTTCCCCCAAGTGTTTTAAAATCAGAGTCAGAATTATAATTCAGATCTTGTTACAGTAGCAATGGATGGGAATTATTTACTAAAGAATCACAGACATATCCTTTGGTCATCACTCTAGGTAGATGACATCAATTATTTTATTACTATTCCACAGAGAAAATTAAAAATGTCATACTGATGGGAAGTATCTGTGAATCTACATAAAAGGAGAAATAATCTGCATAGTATAAAAGATGTTGGTTACTGAAAATCAGATGTCTTCAGTTCATCAGATTTCAATGCTTTGGAGTCAACGATTTATATCCATCAGTGGAAATAAGAATTGTGAAAAACATTCATAAGAGAAGTTATAAATGAAGGAAAATATATAGTATCAAGACAAAAGTACTTTAGTAATCCCAATAATAAAGAATTCTATAACCCATTTATTGGAGAAAACATTTATAAATTGTGAAAAAGGGAGATTAAAATTATACTTCTCTACAACCATTTAATAGTGAAAATCTTAATAACATCATGGTAAGAATACACTAATAGAGTTACTTTAGCTTGTTTGTTTATAGTTATTTATTTTATATTTTTTAATATTTATATTTTATTGTTTGAGAGGAGAGAGAAAGAGAGAAGAGAGAAAGAGGAAGGAGGAGGGCCCAGAGCAGTCTCCATAGTTGTACATCATTAGTTGTGATATGGTTTCATTCCACGCAGGTAGATGTGGGGCCACATGAGATGGGAACCAAACTGGGGCCTCCCTGGTGGGAGGTGAGAACCATTATCACTGACCCATCCTGGCGGTTACCAGTTGCTCCTCAGTTCAGCATACAGGGCTGCACAGGTCAGGCTGGGAATAGAGCCCTGGACCTCACGATTGTGAGGCAAGCACATAACTGCTGACTTATCCTGGTTTCCTCAATAGTTATTTATTCAAATCATTTATTGAATGAAGAATTTGAGATGACTTATATAAATATTATAATAGAATAAAAGAAAAAGGGGTAAAGAGTAAAAGCAGTAGAGAAATAGGATAAAAGTAGGGATGAGGTAACAATGATACATAAGGATTAATAATGTAAAGACCTGTGCAATTGCCAGATAATGGCCAAAAATGCGACTAAGCTTTCTAATGACAAATAGAAGTAGTTCAAATGATTATGATTCACTGCATCTTTGACCATGCGGGGCAGGAACCAAACTGGGGGCTTCCCATATGGGAGGCGAGACCTTCACAGAGGTGACATCCTGGCAGAAATATTTTAATCATATTCTCATGTTTTTACTAAGATAGTTTACTAAAAATGTCAAAAAAAGAGAACTCTATGATAAAATTTTTATTCTAAAATTTCAAAATGAAAGCAAATGAAAGTATATTGTAGAAGATACAAGACTATCTTTTAAACATCTAGAGAAATGGATGAAATTGAAGGAAAATAATTATTAAACGTTTTCAATATGTGATCCTGGGCTGGATTCTATACTGAAAAGCGAAAATGCTGTGAGTATATCTGACAAAATTAGCATACAAATGGTAGAGTAAAATGTACTTGTCAACCTAAAATCTTCTGAATTTGATAACTACACTGTGCTTATGAAGAGAATTCCTTATTTTTAGGAAATACATACTAAAGGGTATATTTGCAGCCTACTCTCTCTATATACATATATATATTTCAGTGAATGATAAGACAAATAAGATAAATGTTTTTAAAAACTGGAAAATCTGAGTAAAAAGAAATTTAGGAGTTAACTGTCTTATTCTTGCAAGTTTTTATAAGTTTGAAGTGATTTTTAAAATAAATTTTATTTTTTAATTCTTCCGGGTTCATTTTCTTAGAATATATTCAAATAACTTATTTCCATAAAATGAACTATTATATTCTGAAATAAAGTGTGAAGTATTATCAATTATAACTACAATGATTTTCTTACATAGATAACCTACAAATTTAAAATTCAAGCGAAAAAATATTCTTTAATAATTATTGTAGATACTACAATTCAGTGTCTTGGGTTGCAGCATCCCAGATTTTTAACATTTTCTCTATGTCTCTGTTAGAGCTAAGAAACAAGATATTTCACTGAGGCCCGTGCTGGCCCTCGTCCTTTGGGCTATTCTTTCATGTCAGGAGAGATGTGAGTTATATAGAAGTGAAAATGTTGCTTTCTGTGTTAAGGTCTATAGCAGTCCTGTGCTAGGTAGGAGAAAATTGTTCTTTTTAAAAATACTGATCTGGAATGGTTACACAGAAACCTCGTGTGTAGGAAATGACCTATTTATTGGCTGTCCCAGATTAGAAGCGTTAACCTTAAGGCTCTTTTCTCCACTAAGTTTGCATTTGTGGATTATGAAAGGTTGCTATCTGTAGTCCACTGAGAGCAAATGCTCATATTCCCACACTCAGGACACATTCAAGGTGCTGTTTTAGCAAAAAAGACAATGATACAGATAGAAAGAAAGAATACACAGGTATCTTAGCAGTATCATGTTAATCTATGACATTAATAGTTACTTTTTGTATTGCATTAACTGCTTCCATATCATAAGGGTCATCATTTCTACTTGGTGACAGCTAGTATGCTAACTCCTGTGTTTAGTGTTCACCATTAAAAACCCAATAAGGAAAACTGAACCTTATTTGCTTTTAAAATGCAATTAATGAGAGAATGAAGAGAGGAAAGAAATGCCTACAAAAATTAAATAGAAAAAATACACTAAATATTTGTATACTCTTTGTGTTTGGTATACTGTTTACCTATCAGTAAGAAAAAATGTTCTCCAGTTGCAGCTATTCTTTTGTTGGACCATACATACATTTCAATCTTCTTCCTCTTTGGTCAACAGAAAGTAATCATTAACTTTCCTGGAGGATTCAGTTTACAGTTGTGGTATGCAGAGTATATTTATCCTTGGAAAATTAAGTGAATCATTTACTGTTTAAACCCACCCCTTGATAAATTTAAGCTAACCAGCTCAAGAAAAGAATAAGAAAACACAAATTTTTTTTTAATTGTATCAAAATGTCTTCTAAAAGTTCACACTACTATACCAAAGATAGGTGCCATTTGTCCACTTACTTTACCAACAAGTTGATTCAGTAGGTCTCACATTAAGAAGGAAATAAGCAATCAGCTGCTTTAAACTGAAAGGTTTATATTCTCATAGCCCTGTATTGTAAAGTTTAAGAGTCTGGCATTTGGACTTAGCTACTTCAACAAATATTTACCAGGAGCCTCTACAGGTATATGTCAGACACTGCCCACGGCAATAGGAATAAAGGGTGAACAAAATAAAGTCCGTGACCATTAGAAAGTTCCAGAACCTTGCCAGACCTATTTCTGCATCAGCAAAATGAGGATACTACTACCTACTTTGTAAAAATATTCTCAGGTTAACATGAATTAGTGTAAGATCCCTAGTGCCATGTCAGGAATAGTAAATACTCAATTCTAACTTTTACTTTTATTTCTTAATGGTGATCATAATTGCTAGGAATACATAATAGAGCCATATTACAACTTTAAATCTACTTGCTTAAAATTAAATTTTATAAGTTAACCATATACAATAGCCTATGTACTGATAGTGATTTGTGACTAGAGTGTCATACCTACGCTGAAAGTTTTATAGACATATACCACCAGCCCTTTTTTTTTGTCTTGGTCCTTCCTTCTTCTTGGCACTCCCTTAGCTCGCCCATTTTTATAGACAGAGTGGCCATCTATTGGGGCACATATTCTCTTAGACTTCATAATTTATTCAGTGGATATTAAAACATATTGATGACCCCAAAATCACAAAAATAATCTGTCACCCAAATTCTTCTCCAAGAATGTAACCTCAGACTTTGTTGCTCAATTCTTATTGGGCAAAAATAAAAATAATACAGTTACCTAAAAAAATAAAATTGCCTAAAAGAAATACAGTCCATCCATTCCTTTAGATGTGCTTAATTTTATCTCTTGAGCAAGCCAGACCATAACAGACTATCAGGCCACCTGAAACACATTTTCTTCTAAGTTACTTCTCCCAAGTTGATCGTTAGTGTTGTGTCATAAGTTTGAACTAAGCATTCTCCACAGTTGGTTTGCTTGCATCCACTTGTGTGGAATGAAACCACGGGAATGCAGGAGTAGCTCAGTGGTTGAGCGCTTGCCTTGCAATTGCGGGGTCCATAGCTTTATTCCCCGCCTCTGCCTGCGCAAACTCATATGCTGAACTGCAGTATAACTGGTAGCCTCTTGGACGGCTGAGCAGCGAAGGTTCTTGCCTCTCATAAGGGAGGCCCCAGGTTTGGTTCCTGCCCTTTGCAGCCCCACATCCACCTGTGTGGAATGAAACCATGTCACAACTAATGATGTACAACTATGGACACTGCTCTGGGCCCTCCCTCTTCCCCTACCGCCTCTCTGCCACCTTCTCTCAAAAAAAAATTTTTTTTTTAAATGAAAAGAAATTCCTGGCTAAGGTCACATACCTACCACTGAATAATAAAAATCCATTTGACTCTATTTTATAAAGAAACTTGCAATCCAGAAAAGAAGGATATTCCTGACTATCTCCATGTGTGCCTTCCTGCTGTTTTGCTGTTAGGCTTTGGAGGGTTATCTGAAGGAAAATTAAAATCTGTGAAATTTTCTATTTGCTAGGAGTTGTAGTAAAAGATCTCATGGAGAGGAGAGTAAAAATCAGTAACCAAAGTGAGATTTCTAAATTATTTGAACCTTATATTTAACTACCGTATTTAACAGCATATAAGATGACCGGGCGTATAAGACGACCCCCTAATTTTACAGTTAAAACATAGGTTTAGGCCTATATTCGCTGTATAAGACTACCCCCCACTTCCGAGGCAACACCAGTTCTTTTTTTAATTAAATTTTTAATGAATGACATTTTTCGAACATACCGTAATATACCGTACATTGATACGATAAATGGAAGGTCTCTTC
>PVKE010049609.1:0-11216 GCA_004027555.1 Craseonycteris thonglongyai | reverse complement strand
TTCTTCATTTGAAAGAATATATCTATTTCATTCACCCATGACCTTTAGGCTAAGGTGTTTCTCTCAGAACTGTTATAAATAAGAAATGGCTCTGCTATCATCTGGTTCCACAGGACTGTGACTCTATAAACCTGTATCAGAGGGTTTTCTTTAGGAAGGAAAGGGCAAAAACAGCTGTGCTGAGCAGGATCAAAGGAGACCACAAATTTTAAAACATTTTGTTTGTTGTAATATGTTTTGGAAAAAATAAAGACATTATTTTCTTTATTATTTATCATCATTATCATCTCATCCTCTACCTCCTTCCTCATTGTAGGCCCAGGGCCGTTGGGTCTCATGGGGGTAGAGGATGGGTGGAGCCCATGACGGGGATTTTTCACTGTTATATAAACAGTGAAAAAACTGGGAAGTCCAATTGCCACCTTCAGTCATTGGTATCAGAAATAAGTTTCCATGTAGAACGGCTATAGGAACTTGGCAAATACCTTAAATACTTTAAACCTCTATTTATGCATTTCCAAAATTGGAGCAACACATACATCTCATTTTAATAAGGGCCAGACAAATGAGGAAGATAATTAGTCACACTATCTCAGGGATGCCCTATGACTTACATTTAACCTGACACCTGTCACATTAGGTTAGGAGTGGTCTGCAAATAACAGTGGCCATTAACCTCATTGAAGTTATAACTTGATCAATTGCCTTGTAACCAACCTAAATAAAGACCTTGCATAAGAGGAATGATGCCCCTGGCCTCTGGAACAAGGACAGCCAAGGAGGATTATCCAGCCCTCTGCGCAATAGAAATGGCAAGAAGGGTTGGCTCTTAGCCTGTCCTTGCCTGTATCAGAATCAGCTAACCCACCTCACCCAGCAACCTGATCAGTATCATCCCATCTTCCTTCTAGGGACCACAGAACAGGGAGAAATGATCTGCATTTGGTCACACAGAGAGTAGGCCCATGCGTGGTGAAACAGCTCCCGGTGAGAACAGGTTTGTAAGTGTCCAGCTCAGCAATCCAGCCCATCTTAGGGCACTGACAGCTCTGGGGTCTGAACCCACAACTTCCACGTGAGTGGTCCTGCACTAGAAGAATCCCTGCCCCAGGGTGATCAGGCCACTTCCGTGTGGCAAGCAGGCTTCTCCGAGGACAGCTCTGTAAATTTCTTACATGTCATTCGGAAAGGCAAAACTCTAGGGATGGGAAATGTCAGTGAGGCCAGGGGCTAGAGTCAGGAAGGAAAGTGACTAAAAAGGGGCATAAAGGAAATTTTGGGGATGATGGAAATTCCTATGGGTTGTTCCCCCACAAATATGTTGAAGCCCAACCCCCAACACCTGAGAATATGCCTGTATTTGGAAATAGGGCCTTAAAAAGAGATGATTAAGTTAAAACAAGGCCAATTTTACTGGCATTCTTACAAGAGGGAATTTGGACACCAAAGACATCAGGAGTATGCCTTCTCAGAAAAAGGCCGTGGGAGAGCAAGCACAGCAAGAAGGTGCCACCCGCAAACTCAGAAGAGAGGCCTCAAAGGACACCAAACCTGCCAGTACCCTGATCTCGGACTTTTATCCTCCAGAAACGTGAAAAAACAAATACCTCTTCTTTAAGTTGCCTAGTCTGTGCTATTTTATAATGCCAGCCCTAGAAAACTAATACAGATATATTTTGTATTTTTATTGTAATGGTAATTACATGATTATTTACATTTGTCAAAACTCACAGAATTGTATACCTGCAAAGGGTTGTCGGCATTCACTGTATATAAATCATACCTAATAAGCCTCATTTAAAATACTGTGACTGGGGAAGCCAGGATGGCTCAGTGGGTTAAGCGCTCACTTTGCAGCCCCGGGGACCGAGGATCTAATCCCGGCCCCGGCCCCATGTGGACCCATATGCTGAACTGGGGAGTGCCCCCAGTTCAGTTCTCACCGGGGTGAAGACCCCGGCCCAGTTCCTGCCCTGTGCAGCCCTGCACCCACCTGTGGAATGAAACTATGTGGAAAAACCAATGATGTGCAACTATGGAGACTGTTCTGGGCCCTCCCCCTTCTCTCTGTCTCTGTCTCTGTATCTCTCTATCTCTCTATCAAAAACAATAAAATACTGTGACTAACCACTTTTTAAATTTTGGCAAGAATAATGATATCTCTATGAAGAATTTCATAAATAACACTATTTTTTAAATAGAATTAAATAACTAAAAATCAAATACAGTTTTTAAAGTTTTATTTTGTTCAGTTTTTCCAATATAAACAAGAAATTCTATAAAAATGGGAATCATAATATAATGCAATCTCTATTTATTTTTTATTATTTTTCTATAACCATTTGCTGGTTCAAATATATATATATAATCATCCTTAAAGCTATGCAGCTGCCTCAATCAAGTTTCTGTCAGTCTCTAACCCTATTTATTTGAAGGTTCTTAACTATTTTTTTCATAAAATTACTAATTCATAATCATCAATGATTTAAACATTTTATTCTTGCAATAAAAATATGCATTTGTATTTTAAATGGACAGAGATTTCAATATGTAAAGCACATTATATGTAGAATGTTTACATGTATTTTAGTGTAATTATTCAAGTGGACATGCTTTCTTTCTATTACTGATTTTATTATGCTGATTATCTATAATGATGACTAATACACTCACTCAATCATTGATCATCTCAGGTTCCGAGATGCCATCAATAGCACTGAAGTATGATATTTGGTTACTCAGCCAAAGCCAAATAGACAATTTACAAATTGATAGTTACTAAGTAGTCATGGGGATGTAAAGTACAGCATAGGGAATATAGTAATAGTATGGTAATAACTAATGTATGGTGCCAGGTGGGTGTTAGACTAGTCAGGGGGGTTGCTTCTTAAATTACATAAATGTCTAACCATTATGCTGTATATCTGAAATATAAACTAATATAAAATGTCAGCTGTAATTGAAAACTTGGGCAGAAAAGGTGAAGGGGTGGGCATAAGAGGTCCAAATTTCCAAGTATAAAACAAATAAGTCATGGGCATATAAAGTATAGCATAGGGCATATAGTCAATACTATTGTGATAGCATTGTACAGTGTCAGATGTCATTGGGTTTACCATGGTGATTGCTTCTTTTTGTATATAAATGTTGCATAACTATGGCATACCTTTGAAACTAATATAATATTGTACGTTAGCTCTGTTTTTAATTTAAAAAATCTTAAAATTAAAAAAATAAATAATTTAGCCAAATACTCTACTGAGGTTGAAGTAAATAAAACCTTAGTACATTACCATAAGAACTGAACTGACATAAACCTGAATTGAATCATGATATAAATTTAGAATCAGATTGAACATAAAAAGTGCATCTATAAATACAAGACTTATCTACTCTATGATTTTGTTGAAGGAGAAAAAGCACTGACGTTATACATATATAGTTCTCATTCACATAAGCAAACAAGTATGAAAATATACATCCTTCAGGAACCATCACTGCAGGCAATCCTCAACGACCAGTTTTCCAATCCCCTTCCTTTCCCCCTCCCCCCGCCCCCAAAAGTCAGGCTTCCCTATGTAGCCAAACCTTTCCTTGACAGGTCTCTGAAGTTACAGTTCAGAAACTGTTGGACTCGTTGCAGGGGAGTCACCCTGCCTTTTCACAGTTTTTCTGCCGGGAGACTTCTATTGGAAACTCTTGATCATTTACAAGAAATGTTCAGCAAGGCAGCCCTGGCAGCAGGTTTGGCATCCCTCCTGGGCCCGCCTGGAACTTCATGACGAATGCTTTAATAATCTGCCTGTTTGTGTCCTCTCACCCTTCAATGCTTTGCTCTAAAGACATTTGTTTTTGAAATCCAGTTGAGGAAAAAGCCCTGAGCAAAGCTGCTTTTTTCACAATTCTTTCCACAGCCTGCCCATGGGTCAGCATTTAGCGATGCCAACGCCTCAAAGCATAATTATTAGATGAGCTATTTCCTCCTGAGGCAGCACAAGCTGTTTCCTTCTTTCATAAGGTAAAATGTGTGCACTATTCCATAATCAAACAAGTAGGGAAAATCGCCACTTAGCATAGGCACAGCCCAGAACACAAACTCTAGCATCAATTAGTAACAATATGAATTTAAGTCAGAATAGCCAATTTGCTTAGTATGAAAAATCCCAGCCAGGAAAAAAAAATTTTTTTTTTCTTTTCTACCATAGCAGCTCTTATGCACAAATAATAGAGTGCCTGAAAGTTAGAGATCTTCTATTAATATTTTTAATGGCTTTCATGTATAACCATTGTCTTCATACCAGCCAACTACCTAGGGTAGGAAATTGTACAAAATTATTCCAGCAGGTCATCTAATAGGAACCATCACTGTGACATGGGAGCTAGTTAGAGAACCTACAGCTAAGATAACTCTCAGTAGAAAGAGTACAAAGTTGATCAAGTGCTAATCTATCTCTTCCTCAACCTGGCTGTGAGGCACTGAGCATGACAAGCAAGTCAATTACTCTCTCTGAGCCTCAGTTTCCTCGTTGTAAAATGGAAAAAGTAACATGTGGAGCTAAAGTGCCCTCCCAGGGTAGTCAATCAATAACAGAACACAGCATAGAGTCCCATCACGCCTTAGTAAGGTATGAGCAACACAGTCCTTCATCTGAGGCTATGGTGTGGTTGTGGCTAAGAGTTCGATGGAAATAGACCCCTGTGTTTCACTCCGGTGTCCTCTTAAAAGTAGTTTTCCTTTCTCTGCACCTTCTGGCTTTGGAAATCAACTTTCCCAAAAATCATTTGAAGTCATAGAAAGAAGTCCCAGCCAGCATATGCACACCTGCTTCTTCGGATAAGTTCTCTTCCAGGCACTGCTGCAGGGTTTAAGTAATGGTATCCTTCATGGAAAAATGTATTCTCTTCATTGGCTCCAGTTAATACAGCATTCACATTTACAAATTTATATTTTATTCCTTCTGATAAATGCATAGCAATATATAATAGAGATAATCAATTAATGATACTTTCAGACCTAGAGAAACTGAGTTGTAAGGAGTAAAAGTCAAATACAGTTGACCCTCCATATCTGTGGTTTCCTCATAAACAGATGCAAAGGGCCCACTAAGGAAGTGAGCATCTGCAGATTGCGGTATCTGAGGGTGTCGTGGAACCAATCCCCCAGATACTGAGGGACGGCTGACTGCATTTAGACAGATGATATATGTGAAGTAAAGAGAGTTTGGAAGCACCACTGCTCAATGAAGAAAAGGGGCAGGAAAATAACTTGAGCTGAATAAATTAAAAAAGAAAAATGTAGGCAATATATAAAAAGACCAATGACAAACATTAGTTGAGTAAATAATTATATTTGAGAAATTGTCAGGTTTGTACTGGAGTTTAAATTATTAACACCTTCAAGAATGCATGAAATTCATCTACTAAGCCCTTGTGTAAACCCGTGGCAGGATAGAACCCTATGCTTCCTGCAGAAGAAAATTCAGGAGACAAGGCAGACGATCTGGGTTCCAGTCCCAGTGCTCCCACTTAGCTACTGAACTATTAGAGAGGAATTCTACTTCTTTGGGCCTGGTTTTTACATCTATAAAATGTGTGGTTAGACTAGATTTAAAGTAGCAAACTGGAGATCAGTAGGCTGATCACTGAATGAACCAAAATTTAAACATTTTGGAAACGTTGCATAAAAAGTCTAGGCTGCGGGGTTTTCTAAAAAATTGGTGTAGCATCTAGCTTTGGGTCAACTTGCTTCCTGGACCCAATAACTGAAGCTGATTATCTGCCAAGATAGTCTCCCCTTCCCCTAGTGGTGTCTAGAGGCTCTCAATGCGAGTCCATACCTACTCCTGCTGTGCTTCACGGAGGGGTCTGCCTGGGTGCTGGGGCACTTACATTTGTGAACCTGGATAACTGTTCTCTATTTTAGTTCTCAGACTCCATAATTCTTTAAAACTCAACATCTACAGTGAAAATTCCAGCACAATAAAATTCCTTCTTACTCCCTAGTTTCAATCATCCCGTTAGTTGGAAAAAAACATTTAAAGATTTGGATCAAAAACTGAAACTTGGGGATGCCGGGATAGCTCAGCAGGTTGAGCCCTTGCCTTGCAATGGTAAGGTCCAGGGATCAAGTCCTGGCCCCGGCCCATGAAAACCCATATGCTGAACTGCGGTGCAACTGCTAACTGCTGAGCCCTGTGGCAAAGGTTCTTGCCTCCCAAGTGGGAGGCCCCCAGGTTCTGTTCCCACCCCGCACAGCCCCACAGCCCCCTGTGTGGAATAAAACTATGTCAAAACTCATGATATACAACTATGGAAACTGCTCTGGGCCACACACACACACACACACACACACACACACACACCCTCTTTTTCTCTCTCTCTTTTCTCTCACCTTCTCTGAAAAAAAAACAATAAAATAAATATTGTTTAAAAAATTGAAACATACTGATGATTTAAAAACTCTTTAAACCTTCCCCTCTCCCACATGGCCATGGTGTTTATTATAGCTACCTGCTCATCTACTTTGCCTTCTGTCCAACTTGATTTCTGTTTTACAGTCACATTTACATAGACTTTCCACAGTAATTAATTTCAAAGCATAACATTAAACCGGCTCCTTGGAACGAAACACATCAGAAACCAAAACTGCTTACTTAATGAGAATAATAGCTGGAGGCCAAAGATGGAATTCTTGAAGCTTAGACAAACCTGAAGGATTTTCTGCAAATCTTTGTCTCTTAGCCCCTTTTTAAACTACTTCCATAAAAGAAAATCTATTCCATTTTGACCAGACTTCAGACAAACATGAGGTTAATAATGCTTGCCTGGCACTTTTCAATACCACTGCTTTGAATGCAGCAGTTTGTTTTGCTGCCATATTTCTTTCAAATAATGTGCTTTGTGAGAATTTTAGATTCATCAAAATACCTATGAGCAAATTTTTAGTAAAGTGTTACCTAGTTGCTTGTACGCTTTTGAATGTGAGAGATTTTTTACCATATGTTACCATATCATTTAGATTATGTCTAAATTATCCCAAAAATCTGGAGGTAAAAAAAAAAAAAAAAAAGCAATGCTATTATCTACATGCTTTATTTGCAAGTTACCAAATAGCTAGTTGCTTCAGCTCACCCAGCTGTGTGGCACCACAGAGTTAAAACATCTGGGTGATTAGCTGAATTATTCCTTTTCATCAAGATATTTTGTTCTGCTATTGACAATATGTGAGCTTTACATGTAGATGTGCATATTATATGCATGTGTTTACATACACACATGTTTCCAAAATGACAGATTAAAGCAATTGTTTCAAATACAAAATGCAGGGTCAGACTTCCCTCACCTCCTGCTGGACATTTCTAACAATAGTAGCTCTTTTCCATCTGTGCCCCTGCAACCCTCAGGGAGCGAGGCAGAGAGGTCAGCTAGGGTGAAGCTGGCGGTGGGGTGGGGGGGGGGGGCACTCCTGTCTCCTACAGTCCAGAGCCAAGAGTTCTGACCTTGCGCACACTCGCGTGGGCACAAAAGCTGGTACATGAGGCACGTCTAGGGGAATGCAGCAGGGGCTGGAAGAATCTCCAAATAATACAACATTACTATTTAAGGAGCCAATATTATGCACCAGGGTTAATACCTTTCTCTGCACTATTTCATTTGAGTCTCACAATACTCTATGACGCAAAAGTTATTATTCCCTGTCCCTCCTTTTGCACAAATAAGGGGACTCAGAAGAGTGAAGTAACTAGTAAACAGTACTTGTATTGGACTTCAAAACTCACCCTGTCATAACGCAGCTACACTTCCTTGTCCGGGTCACATCTGGCCCCCTTCGTCAAAGTGGCATGAAGCATGTTCAAAGCATGTCATCCCAGGCCGGGAGGGTAGTCCTGGTTAAGGCCCCTGCAGGCAAGAGTATAAGGTAGAATGATAGTGACAACATTCCTATGCTAATCCAAACCTTACTTAATTCCCTAACGTCTTTGGGCAGAATTAGAGAAGGCAAACAAGCCGAAGTTGCCCTGTCATCACGGCCACCACATATGCCACTTGACTCATGAAGGCGGGCTAGACAAGACTGGCACTGTTGTGTTTCCATTTACCATGTTGCCTGAATTTTCTCACACATCTAATCTCAATGGCTCTCTCTCATTGTCAGTTTATGTATTTTGATTAGGGGTTTATAAAATTAGACTGCTGAACTCCATGGGAGACTGTGATCTTAGCTACCATCTTGGTATATTTAAACTAGTTGAGTTATGGATGGCTGCAATTACTTTTAATGCTCACTATAGTACTTTTAATATATCTCCATTAAACTCTGTTTAAAGAGGTACTTCTCCTGAAAATTAAACAAAGCATGATCTTTTACTTTTTTTGTTCTTGGAATCTAGGCAGACATGATAGATATATCACACCATGGTACCATGAGGCAGACAATAGAGGGAATGGAACACAGAACACTTTTGAATCCAAGCAAGCAAGTAATTGTCATCCCAATTATTTCATTATAGCTGACAACAGAATAACACAAAAGCCTAAGTGCCTCCCAGAATGGCACGACCATCATAAGAGAATCAAGACACAAAAAGGATTTCTAAGAGACAGCAGAATTCACACAATATGCAATGTACAGTAAAACCCTGTTTTTCTGATCACAGCTCTTTTTCCTCCCAATACTATGTAATTCAAAACAATTTCCATCCCTCAACTGCCTAGACCGTCATATTGTTACTTGGTTAAAATACAAGCTCATTCTAACCTGGCTAATTCAAAGTCAAATTTCATCATCCCCTTACATGGTAACTAATGAGCTTTTGCTTCCCCTCTATTTCATCTCTGAGGCTCTATCCCCAAATTGGGTCCACAATTGCAAGTGCACAGAATAAAGAAATCACCACCCTGAATGGTAATAACGTATGCAGAAAGGTGTATGTTAAAGATCTGCTCTTTCCTGATGATCTAAATTTCCATTTTTTTAATTTCCCTTATATTTAGATATTAAACTACAGCCTAAACACAAAGTATATGATTTATAAGAAGGGGAGAAGGAGGGAGGGATAGGGAGGCAGAGATAAGATTCCATTTTTCACCAGTCACAGAAACCATTAACATCTAATAGTAATATCTTATATACTAATAACACAATTTCTTGCCACTGACTACACGCAATCAATTTTAAATATTTTACCATATAGAGTCCTCAAAGTAACCATGAGTCAAGTGCTATCAATCTCATTTTATTGGTGGAGAAAGAGAGACACAGAAAGGTTAACCAACTTGCCAAGGCCATGCAGTTATTATGTGGCCAGGCGAGAAAATTGGGCCTCTATTTAGGACAGCAATGAAGCTGTTAAGTCCAGAAGTAGAACTCCATCTTCTTTCCTCCCATCTCCACTCTACCCTCAAGGCCCCATAACCGTCATCATCACAGCCCCATGAAAAAATTGGACCTTTAGAATCCCTGTCTCAGCCTCTATTTCCAGAAACAGACAATAATCCTAGCTGCCCTCACAGACCCAGGACTCTTTTCATTCACCTGGTCCCACTCTCTTGCTTCAAGAATATCCTTCCTCAAATACAATTTTCAATTAACTCAGCACTGCACCACCTCCCTCCTGCCTACAAACTCCTCAGCCTGGCCTACTCCAAACTTCTCTATTAGGTGTCATATGGTATTTTCTATCATCAGCTCATGTTTCCTACCTGCAGAAGTAGAAAATCATGATTTATTTTTCTGAATGAGTTATCCCACAAAGTTGCTAGATTTTGTTCTGCCAACATAGCTGTAGGCTGTGAGTTAGGAAAACTGAACATACCTTCGTTTAGGAAGCCTCCTGCATCACTCTGTTCCCTTAGGGCATTGATGGGTAGGCCTGCCCTCCATTTAATATCAATAAGATTACTAAATCCAAGAATATTGCCTAGTGAGGATTAATAACATTCATTGCTAGCTTAGACTATAAGCAAAATTTTGTCAAGTCACAATCTCTGCTTTTCTGGTCCTGAAACCAGACCGTTCTCTCTACTGTGGGAACATGGAGACTGGATAGTCCTTTCAGAGCTTAACTGTAGGTGCATGTGCACAGCTATATGCAAGTACGTGAACATGAAAATACACACACATATGTGTACACCCTCTGGCCTAATATGAATGAGTATCTTGGGAAGACACAAGGTCTGACAGGGTGGGATGACTTAAACACTTGGAAGTTTTTCATCTTTAAGCACAAGGACTGAAAAGCGATGAATATTCTGTTTAACTAAGGTCTGAGTGTTGCACTGAATGGTATTAAAAGTTTATATGACACCTACTGACCAGCTTCTGACTCTTGCTTTAATGAAAACCCCATCCCATTACTATGAAAATATTCATTGTCTAGCCCAGAGAAGGAAAATTAACCCTCATAAAAGACAGACCCCTAAACACCAGATATTTTCTTTTTCCCATATGTCCTCCTTGTTTTTCAAAATTCCCTCCAGTGTGCACAGTTCTTCCACTTATCTTTGAATGTAGGCATTGTTTTGCTTTTTTATTGTTAAACCAAAAGAGGGCTAAACTTGAATCAGGAAACGAAACCTTGTATGTGACTTTGGGAGGCCGAGATAGCTCAGCAAGTTGAGCACTTGCCTTGCAACTGCGAGGTCTGGGAATAGAATCCCAGAACCGACCCATATTAACCCATGTGCTGAACCGCAGTGCAATTGGTAACCAATGAGATGGCAATGAAGGTTCTTACCTCCCATTCAAGAAGTCCCCAGTTCAGTTCCCGCCCCACATGGCCCCATATCCACTTGTGTGGAATGAATCCATGTCACAGCTAATGATGTAAACCTATGGAGACTGCTCTGGGCCCTCCCCACTTCTCTCTCTCTCTCGCTCTCTCTCGCTCTCTCTCTCTGTCTCACCTTCTTTCAAACAATAAATCTTAAAGAAAAGAAACACCTTGGATGTGACTTTGGGTGAGTCGTTCTCTCTCTCTGGGTCTCATTTCCTTCATCTGTAAAAATAAAGCACTAGACCAGGTTGATCTAAGTATTGTCCTTTTCTAATGTCCTGTGAAACTTTACTGGAAACACAAGAGTGTAGGCTTAAGAGCACTAGCTCCAGAGACAAATTACCTGAGTTCATATCCCAGATTTACCACTAGCTCCAGAGACAAATTATGTGAGTTCATATCCCAGATTTACCACTAGCTCCAGAGACAAATTACCTGAGT
>PVKE010049608.1:0-11216 GCA_004027555.1 Craseonycteris thonglongyai | reverse complement strand
AAGTAACAAGAAATGACTTAGTAGGTACTGTGAAAAGGGTAGACACTGCTGATGCCAATTTTCCTAAGATTACAGTTCCCAATAAAAGAAGGTGCTAACAATGGAACATCTGAACAAGTAGCAAAGGTTTACAATCTATTGCAAGAAAATTCAACAGGGGGAGCTGGAATGGCTCAGTGTGTTAAGCTCTTGCTTTGCAGCCCTGGGGATCAAGGATCGAATCCCAGCCCTAGCCCATACAGACCATATGCTGAACTGGGGTGTGTTTTCCATTTGGGAGGCCTCCAGTTCGGTTCTTGCCCCCCGGTTTGGCCCCTGGCTTGAGGGGGTGTGGCGCCCATGCAGGGGTTCCCCATCCAGTTCCCGCCTTTGCAAGATCCCTCTTCTAATAGGACAGCTATTACTAAATTGTTATATAACCATAGGCAAGCCATTCTCCTCTTCTGGGACTGGGATTATATTCCCGTTTATGCAATGAAGAGTATTAATCACATACTTTCTGGGATCCCTTTAAGTGTTAATCCTCTATGATTTTATCCACCTACAAGGTGCTTACAAGTAGCAATTAATCATAAGAATGAGGTTAATAATTCCTGGCAGTAAATTGAGTAATGCCCCAGGCCAGACTTGTATCATTGAGACCGACAATGTGAGTAATTGTCTCACTTATATTCATTCTGTAGACTAGCAAGAAAGCAGAATCCTCTTGGAAAAATCTGTAGGGATCACATTATGGGGTAGTAAGAACTGAGAAGAAAATCTCTCTAAAGTATGGGTTGTTGTAAATTGAAGAATTACTGATGTCAATTTCAAATTTATATGAAAACAGGAGATAAGAAACAGCTGAACAAGAAGAGACTACCTGAGAATCTACAGTTGTTATTAATGGTCACATTTCATCAAAAGATTACTAGTTGAGGGAAAAGGACTTTGATCACTGGGGATAACATTGCACATGGTTGTGAATATCTTACAGGTTTATATTCTCGTCCAACCTTCATCTAAAACATCTGATACAGGTCAATACTAAGAAAGCCTGGGAGGTTCTTCCTCTGTCCCAGGGAAGCAAGCTCAGTATCTCCCTGTCCTGTGTGCGTCCTACAAAGTGATCCACTGTAGATTCTATTTAAATTTCCTATCTGAAGATGTGGGAAATGTGACTAATTACAAGTACTCTAGGCTCTAAAATTGAGAAAAATAATTTTATCTGAGTCTCTCATTAGTCATTAAATCGCATGAAGAATTCAGTAATAAACCAACAGAGTCAGTCAACCGCGTGAAGTGAAATGCAGGTAACCTTAAAAAGTTTGACTGAAAAGAAAAAAGAAAACAGCCCAGTTTAGAATGAGAAGAGGTACAAAAATTGTAGAACTGTGGCCCCTGAGCACTATCGTGAACTATCTGAGAAGTTAGGGTGCATTGCGAAAGTGCACAAACTCTGTGAGGTGACACAGAAGAGAAGTCTGGTTTTAAGGCAGAAGAGTCTTAGAGTTGTCAGTGCAACAGACGATACACTTTAAGCTGACAACTTTGGGACTAAAAAAAAAATGTGGTTAATGGTAGTGTCTTCACTATGGTCTAACATTTCTCCTACTAAAAGGGTCAAGGTGCTATGAAACATCACCATCAAGTGAACAACAGACCCTGGATGAGTCATGGGGAACTTGCTTTCTTTGTTTCAATTGGGCTACAAATGATCATTCAAGGGGAAAGTACAGTGATTTTAACATAAAGCAAAATCTGTTTTTCATACAGGTACTTTGATAATACATTTCAGATGCTGTTGATCCCCCTGCCAGCTATCATTGCAGCCATAATCACTGAAGATGAAACAATGGATATCTGAGTCTCTTCTATGTGTTTGCCACTATTCTAGGGTTTGGGAGACATTAAAAAATTAATATCAAGGGTTTCTGTATTCAAGAGGATTGCAATACGGTTTCAGTCTTGTGACAAGACTACAGAAATGAGTGATTTGTGAATCACCCAAGACAATTCTCACAATGAGTGCTTTGTGAGAATTTGACCTATAGTGGAGAAAACAAGACATAAGTTCAGGTAAGGCAGGGAGTCACACAAGTGGGAGTTTTTAGAGAAGAATTCATGCAAGTGGTAAATACTTGAGCTTTGCAATTAACAGCAGAATTTGGACAATCAGAAAAGAATAAAGAAAACAGCCCAGTTTAGAATGAGAAGAGGTACAAAAAGTAGAATCACAGGAATCAAAGAGACACCTGAGAAACCTGCCTGGATTGATAAGTCAATTAATAGTAATTCGAAAGATGCAGGCTTAGTGTGAAAACAGTTCTCTTAGAATTCTGTATTGCTTTTACCATGGTTACTTTTTCCTCCAGGTTACAGCTTCATATTAGCAGAACCAAGGAGCTAAACCAATAATTTTCTATTCCTCAGCACCTTGTCTTTGAATGTTTTTGTGAACTAAGATTTTATTCTTTCCTTTTTTTTTTTTTTTAATGTGTGGGATTTTTTCTTTGTATTTCAGACCAGCTACTCTGCATACACAGTGCTAATGGGTGACATTTAAGAAAGCTGGTTTTACAGCACAATTATCCCTCCACTCCATGTGTAATCGCTGGCCTTTGTTGCCACTGTAATTCTCAACTTCAATTTCCAACATGTTAGCTTCATAATATTTAATAATATAGAGCTGTTAAATCACTTTACTTTTCTATCTAGCAGGATCAGAGCTACAAAAAAGTTTTCTCATAAAGCTAGCTAGCATTGTGTAACAAATCAACTAAAATACTGAGGGATCAGTTTAGAGCAAAAACCTAAGGGAATAAAATGATACTCTTTATGCCTGTTCTAAGGGAGAAATAAAGGTCTCTTTGGACAGTGCAATTATAAAATGTGTTTTCTTATTTGGTGTTTTGAAATTCATACTGATAACTTGAAAATTTTTACCCAAAATATAATAATGTAAGTATTTCAGAGCAGTGAAAAGAGGCAAGAACTATTAAAACAGCAACAAACCAGCACAAAAGCAAAAGTGACAATCACATTTTGCATTTATATATAGTCACTTGCTATGGGGCTGACATCAGATCAAGGCAATTATGGGCCACAGTTACAGTAAAAAAAAAAAAAAAGAAAGAAAGAAAAAAGAAAATTGCTAATTGAACGGTGTGAATTTTCCTTTGTTAAACTGAGAGATGTCAAAAGTTGTTCACAACACTTTACAAAAACTGAAAAGGTACATTAAAGTAACATTATCAATGATGACTTACATGTTTGCCAATGATCAAGTTTATGACTGGGTTCTCATATATAACATTCATCTTATTTGGGCATCTAATGTGTCTGGCCTACAGGCTGCAAAGTCCGGATCCAAGGGCTTTTGGGAAGTCAAAAGTGTAGGCTGGAACCAAACACTGTGCCTACCATGGTTTGTGGATAAGGGCACCAAACAAGGCACAGCAAAGTGTGTTAGCTGAGTTGAGACAGTGACCAGGAGCTGGGCCCAGAGCAGGTAGTGACAGAAACAATGCAAATATACAACTCTGGACAGAAATAACCCTACTACTTAGGTTTTTAAAATGAATGCCATGAATACAATATCTACTATTTATCATCACCACAATTTCATAAAAATAAATATGTTTAACACTGAAATTAGAGGAAGATTATAATCTCAGAAAGAATTTTTCCCAGGGAAGGACAGTGGGCTATCTAATACTGATATGTGTATGTGTACACTGCAAAGACCTTCGTTTTCACACATTCTTCCCAGAGCAGTAGAAATTAGGCCACAAATCAACACTAGTCTGTGTATTTGAACTTGAGAAAACACTAACCAAGAGAACATCCGAAATGCTGGAATTACATGGACTAGAATGTTGTATAGTGTGTCTGTGGCTTTGTCAATGATTACAGAATAGCTTAACAAGGCAATTTAAATAGAGGGAAGAATGAGGCAGGGAGGGGTGTGGTTATATCCAAGAGAGGCCTCTTTATTTATATCAAATTGAATGTAACCACGGATCCCATCAGTTAACATCCTGCAAACTTCTGAGTATCACTGAGTGCGTGCATGTATGTACATGTTTTAACTTTGCTCTTATTTTAATCATGTTATAATGATAAATTAATACATTCTTCTCCAGGTACTCTCTCACCATATGCACTCTACTATACAGCATTTATTGTATTATGGAATTCTAAGTGTTTTTCTATCAGCTGTAGTCTCTTCTACAGGATTGAGTCTCTACAGGATAGGGCTGTGCCTAATTTTTCTTTGTATTCCCTTTATCACAAAGCTCTCTAAACATTTACTGGAATAAATTAATTTTTAAAATAATTTTATTGACTTTTCTATTAATGGTTAGGATGTTCAGATAGTTCAGTGGTTGAGCACTTATCTCGCAATCACAAGGTCTGGGATTCAATTCCTGCCCTGGCCTGTGCAAACCCATATGCTGAACTGTGGTGCAACTGGTAAGCTCTGGGATGGCGAGATGGTGAAAGTTTTCATCTCCCACAAGGGAGGCCCTCAGTTCGGTTCCTGCCCCATGTGGCCTCACATCCACTGGTGTGGAATGAAACCATTTCATAACTAATGATGTACAACTATGGCGATAGCTCTGCCACCCCCTGCCCCAACCCCCACTCTCCCTTTTCTCAAATAAATAAATAAATAAAAATAAAAAAAGTAATTAAAAAAATGAAGGGTTAATATTTGCCAGATACATTGCTGAGAACCAGGCATACAAGACCTAATTAAAACATAGTACCTGAGCTTAAGAGGCTCAGTCTAAGTGATGAGACAGACAAAGAAATCAAATAATAATACAGTAGGCTGAGTTCTATAAGATGATAAAGATATAGGAGGGCCCCTCACTTAGGCTGAGAGCATCAGGCAGGGGTTCTGGTGGAATCATAGAAGATACACTTTCCGAGCTTATTAGCAGCTACCAGGTGAAGAGATCTGTGGGATGGGAGCTGGAATGGAGATGGCCAGGTGAATGCTATGTGTGTGCTCACTTAGAGAGGAGGACTTGAAGAATGGGAGGAGTATGAGCAAGAACCTGAAGGGAAGGGAGACTGTTTTTCTTGGGAACTGAAATGGAAGGTGAGTGATGTAAAAAGTAGAAGACTGGTCAGGGCAGGGACAAAAGCAGATGTGTAGTTCAGAATATTCCACATTAGCTATAGTATGGAGAATGGATTGAGAAGCATTTAGCTTGTGGTGGAGACCTGTTAGTACTTAAGAGAAGCAATGATCTAATAGTTGGATCTAGAAGAGAGGTAATATGGAAAGAATGCAGAAAAATTACTTAAGAGCTATTAAAGATATATTGATAGAATACTTACAGATCAACTTACGGTGATTGAGTAGAAGGGATCTAGGAAAATGTCTTGGTGCTATAATCATAGAAGAACTAAGTGGCAGGCACTTTTCACATCCTTATAAATGACTCTGTGAGATGGATACTTTTATTACTCCTGGGTAATGGACAAGGAAGCTAAGGCATAGAGAGCTCACACAGCTAGTGAGGAGCCGAGCCAGAATGTGAACCCAAACACATACTCTCAAATTCTGTACCACACTAAGAATGTTCATTAAGACAGTGAATATAACTGAAGACCACATCCTGAAGGCTGAAGATGAGGAGTATGCTTTCTGATGTGCCTTAGGGCATTGAAGGACAGATCTCCAATAGCTATCTAGATGTATGAGTCTGGAGTCGAGGAAAGATCTGGTTGCAGATACAGAGATAGGAGGACATAGCCATAGGTGGGGACCAGCTCTGTGAACATGGATGTAGTCTACCAGACAGAGTGTGGAGATGAAAGAGAACGTATCACTCAGTGAAATGGACAAGGAGAAGATAGACAAGAGAAAGTCAGAGATGCAGAGAATTGTGTTCCTGGAAGAGGAATTGTAGTAAAAACAAAAACAAAAATCTGGAAAGAAGCAACCAATGGAGGCAAGTGTAGAGAAAAACAAAATTTGATATGGACTAAGAAGTTTCAACCAGCTTTAGATCTAGAAAAAAAGACTCTTGGTGACTTTAGTAGAAAATTTCAACAGAGGGGTGGGGGTAGAACTTGGGCTGCAGTGCTCTGAAGAGTAAATGGGACAACAGAAGCGAGCGAGTATAGACAATTCTCACTGGAGAGGAGAGTTTTAAAGATAATTTGTTGCCCAACAAAAATTCGTAAACTTTCTTAAAACACTACGTGATTATTATTATTATTATTTTAGCTCATCAGCTATCATTAGTTAGTATATTTTATGTGTGACCCAAGACAACTCTTCTTCTTCCAATGTGGCCCAGGGAAGCCAAAAGATTGGACATCCCTTGTATAATGGTATGATGGTTGTGGTATAGTAAAAGCAAATGGAACTGAGTTCAAATTTCAGCTCTGCCAGCTATTAGTTTATCAGTCAGTAAAGTAGGGATAAAAATACTGGCTCTTAGATTTATTATGAGGATTAGTGATGGTGTTTGTAATTTACCTAACAAAAATTAGGACTAAGTAAATGAGAGCTAGAGCCTTATTAAAATTGTGAAAAGTCTGACAACCACTAAATCCTCTAATTTATTATTTGAATAATCTGTCATAGGATAGAAAAATCAGTTAAACTTCTTAAGTGAGTTTTCTATTATTTTTATCTGAATATTTAACATCGTAAGTATATAATTTTAGTTTCATCTTTGCTATATGAATAATTTAACTTTTAAGTGGGAATTTTTGCCAGCATTATTGAGATATAATTCACATACTATAAATTTACCCATTTAAAGTGTATCATTCCGTGGTTTCTAATATTATATTAACAGAGTTGTGCAACCATAATTACAATCTAATTTTAAAACATTTTCATAACTCTCAAAAGGTATTCCATATTCATTAACAGTAACCCCCAGTTCCTGCCACTTTCCTACCTAGCCCTAGGTAATCACTATTCTATTTTCTGACGCTATAGATTTGCCTATTGAGGACATGTCTTATATAGGAAATCAGAAACATGTGGCCTTTTGTGACTGCCTTTTTTATTTTTTCACTTAGCATGTTTCAAGGTTCATATATCCTATATCATGTATCATTACTTCATTCCTTTTTCTGGTTGAATTATATTGCATTGTATGGATATACTACCCACTATTTATCCATTCATCAGTTGCTGGGTATTGGATTATTTCCACCTGTTAGCTGTTATGAAGAATGCTGCTATGAACATTTGTATACAAGTTTTGTGTGAATATACACTTTTATTTCTCTTGGGTTTATACCTAGCAGTGGAATGGCTGAGAGTAAATGAGGGATTCTTAAATTAATTTTTACTAACAATCTAAACAATTTAAAACTGTATGAACTAAAAGATAATTCTTTCCCCATTCCAATCATACTCTCCTCAGGTAAACATGATTATCATGAGGTAAGAGTTCTGATTCCTTCCAGGCTTGGTCTATGATGTATAACCTTTCTTAACATGAAACATTCTGGAAGATTCTGCTAAAATTACAAATTGGGAGTAAAAGCACTGGTACCTGATATCTCTGACTCAAGTCCTATATCTGCCCAAAACTACTTGTGTGACAGTGTGATCACGAGTCTCTTAATTTTGCTAGATTTATTTTCTCAATTAAAAATAAAAGTGTTTGGATATAATCTTCCCTAACCCTTTCTGATCAAGCATTCAATGAGTTAATGAAATTTAGGGCCCAGAGGATATGCTCTTGCCTTGGGCTTATTTGCAACAAATGCTTCTTTCCTTTTTTTTGGCTTTATATTTTGTGGAAGGAACATTAGAGAAAGGGATTGATAATTGTCTTCATTTTGCCTGCTAAGCAAACTTTTAGAGTGATGCTAAAACTGAAGTCCTTTTGCATGTCTTAATCTGTTTCTTTTCAATCTTTTGTTTGTTGAATTGATTTTTGTTTTATTACCCTTCACAGATCAATCAGAGTTGCTTAAGGGCCACTTACTTGCTATGGAGGCATAGGGTGAACTATGACCCAGAGAGAAGGTTTCCTCTCCAACTACGGTACCAACTCCTCCATGCATTAACTTCAACCTGGAGAAGAGCTTCCATTAAGTGTCAACTCCCCTTGTGAGTCATTGTTTTAGTTCAACACCTACCGCTTGTCACTCCATCGAATGTCTACTACCTGCTTGTGTATCACATGGTAGCAGATAGTATGGTTGCTTCCCATAAAGAGGTGACAGAGAGATACGCTGGTTTCATGGGAGCTATGACTAGATGAAAGTTTTCAAATTGACTTGGTTGTTTTTGAGGTTCATTATTCCCCTGGGCATTCTGGGGTGGAAGTACATGAAGAAGAATTAAAGATCATTTGCAAACTGCTTCAGTAGCTGAAAAGGAGTCTGGAGTAGAGGCTGGTTTTATGGGTCACCAGGACCCCAGAGGAAAAGGCTCCAATCTAAAAACCAGGGCAGGGAACCTGACGGACAGGAAATGAGCTATGATGGAAGCTAAGGAAAAACAGGGAAGGCAGAAGTCCTTTTGTGGAGGGGAAGGCCCCTGCTGCTCACATGCCCCACATGGTCCAGAG
This sequence comes from Craseonycteris thonglongyai, assembly GCA_004027555.1. Lineage (NCBI taxonomy): Eukaryota > Metazoa > Chordata > Mammalia > Chiroptera > Craseonycteridae > Craseonycteris > Craseonycteris thonglongyai. Next base: position 2,673 of record PVKE010049608.1, on the reverse strand, counting down.
GATGCCAGTGCTGTAACATGAGACTTCCAATCGGGGAGCAGCGGTCCAGGGTTGAAATAGAAGACTGCTCATCTTGCCCCTGCCAGACATGGGTCCACCTCCTAGAAGTCTGGCCTAACCATGGAGTGGCAGTGTAAACAAGAGTGGAAATGAAGAGCTATACCTCTGCAATAACATTCTAAGGTATTGGGACAGTGACAAAAGGAAGAAAACTAAGCAATTTGACATAAATTAGGGGAGTCCTCCTGGGGAACAGTAGGAAAAGGTTGTATTGTTAGAGAGAGAGACATGGTTGTCCAGCACAAGGCACGAGTCACTGAGGGACCCTGCAAAGAAGGAGAGTCTCAGAATTCCAGCAGTTATAACTGGTAGAAACCTTTTTGGTCAAAGATCTTTTTTTTTACTCACAACTTCTTTCCTCCTGCCCAGTATAGCCTAAGGCCAGCCTACAAAGAACAGATTCCAATGACAGCAAGGCAGTAAAAACTTATCAAGTAACTCATGTGAAAGTGAGGAAAACTGGAAGAAAAACTGTGCTGTCACTTGACCTTCAGATTTCACACAAAAAGGTCTGAATGCCTAGAAACCAATGAAGACAAATCTATAACTGTAATATCTAGGAAAAATTAGGATGGATCCAAAATAAATAAAGCTGAAAGATGAGTAAAATTCACATATATGTGAAAAATGCAATCCATAATATATTCCTTGGTTGGTTTTTTTTTACATTACCAATAACTGTCACTTGTATCCACCAAACAAACAAAAACAAACAAACAAACAAACACTCCTCTGGGTCCAGAGGTCCCTAAACTTCCTTTAAATAGGGTTCATCTATATCTGGATTATATATTCCCAGAATTATCAACCATATAATAGGCATTTAATACATATTGGGCTAACAGTTTTCGCATCTGGAACACATGAAGGTTGGATTGTTTCTAGGATGTCTTCGATCTCTGAACTTGCATTAGTTTCTAGTTAATTTTAAACCTATAAGGTTGACAGAATGATATCCTCATAATTATGCCAGAGGCATAAGAAAGGAAGTAGAGCATTCAAATAAATTTGAGAGAGATGAAAATAACAAAGAGAAATAAGATGCTCATTTCTTACCTCCTTCCCCATTCTCAGTCTGGGCCAATTCACTCTGTTAGGGAGGTTCACGAGACACTTGGCCAAGGGAATGAGCTAGGTTTGAAGTCCGATCTGAACTCTGTTTACCATGTCACATTTGGTCCTGGCACATTCTTTCTTTTTTTTTTTTTTAAGGATTTATTTTTATTGTTTTTGAGAGAGAGAGAGAGACAGACAGACAGACAGAGACAGAGAGAAGAGGGAGGGCCCAGAACAGTCTCCATAGTTGCACATCATTGGTTTTTCCACATAGTTTCATTCCACAGGTGGGCGGGGCTGCACAGGGCAGGAACTGGGCTGGGGTCTTGCCCGGGTGAGAACAGAACTGGGGGCACTCCCCAGTTCAGCATATGGGTCCACACGGGCCGGGGCCGGGATTAAATCCTCGGTCCCCGGGGCTGCAAAGTGAGCACTTAACCCACTGAGCCATCCTGGCTTCCCTCCTGGAACATTTTTGTCCTTCATCCAGAAGAAGGAGAGCCTTTTGTTTTCTTTTTTCTTTTTAAAATTTGGACAAAGGCTCTGTCTGGGCTAGCCAGGCCCAGTATGCATTCCCTCTTTTTAAAGCAAACCATACAACTTCTTTTTATGCTCTAATGTATTTATTTTCTCCAGAAGAGAGTGATCTTGGGTTTTAGTACTCAATTTAACACATATCCCTGCTGACTTTAAAAGCCCTGTTCAGAGGATACTTTAACTTTCTATAAGCTTAAACTCTACAGAACTGAATTAAGAGTTGAAATAAAAGATTTACTTTCTCTGCTCGGAGAGGTAAATGTTGATCCCCTTTAATCAAAACAAACTTCTACGTTTTAAAATACTTAGATCTCTATATAAATATAAGTAGTCTTACCCAGTCCTTCCTCCCATACTCCCAATCCTACCATTAATCTCCCTTTACAATTCATTGGACTCACCATCAGGCTATAAATGAGAATAGTCTTTCATAATAATCCTTTAGTAAAAATTTATTCCCACCTCAGCCTCAGGTCTCTATTTAGGAGGCCATAATATGTCATTTAATACACACACATAATGATAGCTAATGTTAACAGGATACTTCATATTTATTAGGCATTGCTCTTAGCACTTTATATATAACCTCATTAAATCCTTTCAGCAACCTCATGAGATGGATATTACAATTACTGCTATTATATGGATGAAGATACAGAAGGGCACAGTAGTTATTTGCTAAAGTTTATAGAACTAGAAGATTCTGGAGGCAGGATTGTAATCCTAACACTGATTCTAGAGTCAAATTTGTAACCATATATTCATTATCTATCTATTTATCTATCTATCTATCTACATATCTACCTATCTATACTCATCTATCTATCTATCTATCTTTCTATCTATCTATCTATCATCTATCCTCTATTTTTCTATATACTATCATCTATCAATCATCTATCTATCTATCAATCCATCCATCCATCATCTACCTATCTATACTCCTCTATCTATCTATCTATCTATCTATCTATCTATCTATCTATCTATCTATCTATCTATCATCCCCTCTTATTGATT
>PVKE010049607.1:0-11216 GCA_004027555.1 Craseonycteris thonglongyai | reverse complement strand
GTGTGGCCCAAGATCATTTTTCTTCTTCCAATGTGGCCCAGGGAATCCCAGAGGTTGGATACCCCTGTGAATCTAGACCCTTTGGTTGGAGGGGGACTATTCAAGGTGGGCTGATTTGCAAGTAGTAGTATAAATGGGCTTAAGTAAAAAAAATTTTTTTTAAAAGATTTATTTATTGTTTTTGACAGAGAGAGAGAGATAGAGATAGAGTCAGAGACAGAGAGAAGGGTGAGGGCCCAGAACAGTCTCCATAGTTGCACATCATCGGTTTTTCCACATAGTTTCATTCCACAGGTGGACGGGGCTGCACAGGGCAGGAACTGGGCCAGGGTCTAGCCCCGGTGAGAACTGAACTGGGGGCACTTCCCAGTTCAGCATGTGGGTCTGCATGGTCCAGGGCCAGGATTCAATCCTCAGTTCCTGGGGCTACAAAGTGAGCGCTTAATCTACTGAGCCATCCCGGCTTTCCCAAGTAAAATTTTTAAATGGAAAATATGTTTTCTCCATAACCCCAGTGCTGCAGTGGTCAGTAGCTATTTGTTGACAGTGTTGGGATGGAGTAGCCCTTGGTTTACTGATTGCTCTAGGAATTTAACTGAAGCAGTAGGGCTTTGCATTATGTGTGGGACAATGGCTGATCCCCTTTTCTGAGCTCCTTGTGAATAATTATATGTCCCAAATGAGTACTTTGAATGAATCTCATCAATGTAATATTATACCTATGATTCTAGAGAAAATTGGATGTAGTTAAGATCTTGCCTGCAAAGACTGTGTGTGATATTAGAACTGTTGAGGTGTCCTGTGAGCAGCTGAAGAAAGATGTGTTGTTCCCCTTTGGAAGTGAAGGAAAACTGTTGAAATAATCACTGAATGAAACATTAGTCAAATCTATAATAGCAAAATATTTATCAGTTGTTGAGTAATTTCAATAACATTGGGTATAGGAGCCCTGATAGGTGGGGCCACAGCATTTAAGGCTGTGGTAATTCACCATGAGACACCATTCATTCTTTCCAAGTTCAAATTCAAGCAAAATCGGGCTGTTAAATGGAGAAACAGTAAGGATGGTTACCCCTTCTCTAAATGGATCTTTTGTAATGGATTTCAATTATTGAGTATTTTAATTTACATTGGGACATATTAATATTTTAATGGGAGGTGGGGAAAAGGTCCATAGTAACCCATTTTGTCAAGTGCCAAAAGCTTTATTTTAATTTTAATTTATTCCTCATTGGGTCAGAGAGAGCATCCATTCTCACTATGATATATTTTGGGGCAATACTGTCGCTCTGGGGAATTTAGGCAAGGCAGTAGTTCCAATGGTTGAGATGAAGCATAACTATGTGTCGCATATTTTATATTTAACTTCTTTAGGAATATAGGGAATACCTTGTTTAAATACGTGGAATGCGTAGTATTGATTAAATCTATGGAAGTTTGCCAATTGGTGAATTTCATCATATGATGTTAAAATTAATTCAGAATCTTTGTTATATAAATCTCAAATACAATTCATGCCCTTTAATCTTTTGTTGTGTAAATTTTTTTAGTAAATTTTGGGTTTCTATTTGGATGGAATTGGGGTTCTTTGTTTCAGTTTTGATTTTTTTTACCTGTTGAATTCCTTCCCCTGTATTCAGAGATCTTTCTCTTTTGTTTTTGGTGTGTGTGTGTGTGTGTGTGTGTGTGTGTTTTACTGGATATGCTTTGAGGGTGAAGAGGGTCCTCTAACTGGCTCATATTTACAGGTTTTTTCCCCAGAGAGCCTCAAATTAGTATCATCACAGTTATAGGAGCTTATTCTGTGGCAATACTTGTTTTACAAGATTTAAGGACCACAGGCTTAAGTATGGTTTGAATTAGTCCCTTTGCTATGCTACAAGGGTGCCGTGGGTGTTTTTCATATAACCCTGAAAATTAGATCCTAGTTATGACTGAGGCATATGCAGCACAGCAACAGAGACATTTAAATGTCCTGCTGAGCCATTTACTCTTAGAAGTGAAGACTTAGTATCACATAATGGCTGCTTTTTTCCCCTTCATTCCCCCTACCCCCTCACTGTGTCCCTCTATTACTACCTAACTACTATCTTTCATGAGTGACCATAGATGAACGTGTATGCTTCACAAGGTATATAGTCTTTCCCCTGAGAACTTTATATGGCAGAGACAGTGTCTGGTTGAGACATGGCCAGTTGGTTACAGGGTGAGAGTGAGAGTCTTTTCCCAGAGCCTGGCATCAGTCACAGCTCCATTGTAAGACACATAGATAGGTCTGGGCTGAAATACATGGACCAGTATTCGATATCTGGCATTTAGGGATAAGTGTGCAATATGCTTTTCTTATCTTTCTCCACCTTTTATCCTGGGAGTGTATGGAATCACTTGGGGAGCAGAAGGTATGACGATGAGAAGAAGAAAGGAAAAGTTGGAACTATAAACCTCTTCACCTGTTCACTGATGACAGAAGAAGCTCCAGCTCAGTGCTAGGTTTGATAGTAATACTCTGTATCTCCTGATTATTTCTTCATTAATGAATCATTTTGGATTGATGGGGAAAAGAACTAACAGTTTTTGAGAGTCTTGACACTCACTGTGTTAAACATTCTATACTTGAAAATGTAGGCAGACTGGAGAGTCTTTCTAAAAAGTTTCTACTTAGGGAAACTGGGATAGCTCAACAGGTTGAGCAGTTGACATTGCAACTATGAGGATTGGGGATCAAACCCCGAACCCAGCCCTGAAAACCCATATGCTGAACTGCAGCACAACTGGTAACCAACCACCAAGCCCAGGGGTGAAGGTTCTTGCCTCCCATAGGGGAACCCCCCAGCTTTGATTCTTGCTCAGCCCCATGTCTGCTTGTGTGGAGTGAAACCATGTCACAACTGATGATGTACAGCTGTGGAGACTTCTCTGGGCCCTGCCTCCTTCTCTCTCTCACTCATCTTCTATTGAACAATAAAAATAAAAAATAAAAAAAATAAAAAAGTTTCTATTTAAAAAGAACTTCAAATAGGTGATTGATACGTGGAGGTCTTGTGGCTTAAATACTGGCTTTGAAGGACAGGAGAACTGTTGGTTTTCTGAGGCTGGTTTTTGGAGTAGGGGAGATGGAAAGCGGAAGATGTGCTGGAGGACTTTGGTGTCAGCAGAGTCAGGGCTGGAGGAAGTAAAAGCAGCGACAGCAGCAGCAGCAATGGTAGTACGAGGGCAGTAAGGGTAGAAGAAGAGAAATGCTTGTTACAACCTGCTTTCCCCAGAAAGCAGAGCCAGCGACTAGGATTTGGATGCTCTAGTTTATCTGGGAGGCGATTCTATGCAAGCAGGAGAAACAAGTGTGGTGTTTGCTTGAAATGGTGAGCAGGAGGCTGTAGGTGAGTCTGAGGTCATATAGAGCTGTTCAGCACACTTATGGCTGAAGTCAGAGGTGGGCCTTGAGAATGAGGTGTAGACACACCGGAGGTGTTTTCTATTGTCCACCTATCACATAACTCATATTCATATGTAAAGCACCTTAAATCCACTTTTTCACCAAGTCTTTAAGGAGATGTCTAGTCTCAGTATATATGTAAGACTTAATATAATGTGTTAGAAGAACAAGCTGTAGTCCCTGCTTTATGACTGATAATTTTTACCACCCACTGTAGATTTCTCTTAGCACTTTGATGGGTGTGCTTTGCTTGGCTGGCAGGGTGATCCAGACAGACCCTCATCTCTAAGAGGTCTGAACTCTTGGTTGTCTTGCTCTTATCAGTCGTTGGTTGCTGCAGTTGCCTGTTTGCTATTATAACTGGACACTAAAACACCAAAAGACACAAGTAGATATTCCATGTACCAATATATCTCTCTATGCCCCCATTACATAGTATCAATCTTGGTTCCTTAAGGTAATTCGAGGTCACTGCCCCTGCAACATAGTACCTTTTCTTTGTTTGTGTGTGTGGTTATCTGCTGGACCACTCACTGGCATAGGGATCCCAAAGTAGTCAGGTCGTTAGTTTTATGTTCAGCACAGTCCTTGCCATGCCTTTTGGTGGTAGTAAAACCCCCTGAGAACCAAGACCGCTGATCACAGCCCAGGATATTGAGAAGGGAAGCACACATTGTACATAAGGAGTTGCTTGGAGTGATAGAGAGATGGGCCAATACCACATCCACCACTGGTTCCATATCCACGTAATCAGCTGTTGGGTCACAGATCTCTACCTCAGCCAGTGGTTGAATTTCATGTACTGCATCCTGCAGGACAGTACCTCCATCTCGCAGAGTATCATCCCTGAAACGGTGCCTCAGCTGACCTCTAATATGATGTTCCATCATTCTGTTAGTCCATTTACTAATGGGGGGAGTCTAAGCTCACCCAGAACTGTTCCCCAAAATTGCTGCTGAATTCAAGGGTAGGCTGAGGGAATGTGACTCGAGCTTCAGAGGCAGCTGCTGTAGAGGAGAAATGTTCGTATTATTCACAATGACCAGGGAAGTTGTGAAGGCTGTCTTAATTTTTACCTGGGGGAGGGGATTGATCTAGCCTCACAGATCATATATTATTTTCTAGCTTTATTGAAGTATGATTGACAAATAAAAATCATATATATTTAAGGACTATAATGTGATGTTTTGATAAATATATGGCAAAATAATTGCCACAACGAAGCTGATTAACATCTATCATTTTACTTGTTTACCATTTTTGTGTGTGTGTTGTGAGAACACTTAATACCTACTCTTAGCAAATTTCAAGTATACAATACATTATTATTAACTATAGTCATCATACTGTATGTTATGTCTCAGAACTTAATTCCTCTTATAACTGTAAGTTTGTACCCTTTTACCATCATCTCCCTTCTTCACCCTCCTCATTTCTGCTATTCAAGTCATGAATAGTGCTTGCCTTCCCAGCAAAAGTTTACCTTCTACTCCCCTCCCCCAATTTCTTTTTACCCATTTATATATCGATTTTCATACAGCTTCAAATTCTATTGTTAATTCACTCACCCTTATATTTCAGATTTTTGGGAAAACACATATCCTTTACTTCAAAACACCCTTATCTTTATTTTTGATTCAAAAGCCATTTCTAATTCCTGTTGAGGCAGGAGTTCTTTGGAAAGATTATTCTAGAATTTCACATGTTTTCTGTTTTCCCTTAATTGTACTTGTAATTTGTTTTTGATTTTTCAATTTTAACAGTTTTAACCATGCTGCATGTTATGGGCATGTTGCTATGCCTCCAGATGGCAGTACAGTATCATCAAAGAGGCTCATAGATTTTTCTGCTATGTATGCACAACTGGTGTTTCTGCTTCTATAAAGATGACCTTCACTTGCCAATGATAGCTTCTTCTCCTTTCATTATTTTCCTTTTGACTAATCTTGAAACATTTGATCATTAATTATATCTGGCATCAAAGCAAAATTTGCAAAACATCAAGGTAGCTACAGGGTGCTGGATCAGGTTTAGGGTGCTGCAAAGTTGTAGCATCCATTAAACTTGGCATTTTAATGATAATAACAATAAAGACATCCTAAAACATGAAGAATTCTTGGCCATGGATTGATACATTATTTGGGCACCCAGTACAGAAACGGAATGCTGTATAGCACTTCAAATTGGCATCACAAGTCTAAGTATTTATAGTCCATAGGTAGCATTTATGTCGTTTCTTGTTTAGCACAAACCATTACTTACCATCAGCATTTCAGATGTTCTGCTATTATGGGAAATTATGGAGGCAGGTCTGAGAAGATGTTCGTCAATCTACCACCCCTTTCCTCTGTCCTGCCATATAAACCTCCTGACGTGTACCTGTGACCCTTTGTCTCAGTTGGTGGATTTGATTCCCTTACGAGCTGGCTAACTTTGTTTCTTTCCATGACTTCAGTCTGGACCCTTAACACGTACACAGCCACTTTGAAAATTTATTTCCCTGGCTTCAAGGGGGATACAAAGTGGGAATTCATATTCTCAGTGCAAATCCTTCATTACTAGTGAACAGTCAAGCCAGAGTTTCTCCAGCAAGGCTTTGATGCTGTTATCCGGGTGATTGATGGGCTGAATCCGTGAAAGGTTATGCACTGTCACAGGCAGCAGTGTGTTCCTTTGCATTCCCCCTGACACCATTCTGGTTCAGGCAGGGGTTATTGCACGTGCCTCCTTGATTCTTTTCTTTTTGCCTTCAGCCCTTGCACAGCTTGGTGTCTCTTTGTGATTCACAATTCTCCAGTGCCTCTCTACTGCCACATGAATAGCCCAAATTCTCTTGCTATCCATTATGACATAGCCCCAGGACATTTTCATAGTTCTCTTCCACAATACTGTATTCCCTAGAAGATTGGACTACTCTGTATTCCCTGAAGAAATGTTATGCTTATGCAGTTCCTGTTTTTGGAATATGCATTCTCCCACCTCCATTGCACGCTGTTGAGATCTTACTAATTCTTCAGAATCTGGCTGAAATTTAACCTCTCCTTAGGAATGTTTCTTTATTCTCCACACTGGAAGGTATCTTCTATTTCTGTATCACTTATAATACTTTGTTTTTGTCACTTTTATGGCATTTGTAATGCTTTTTATTACAGTTGTTTATTTATATGTCTTATCTACCCTGCTGGATTGTGGGCTTTATAAAGGACAGAGATTTTGTCATATTCATTTTTTTTTATTTCTCTGACTATACCAACAACATAATAGGCGAGCAACACATTTTGAGATATAATGCTTATTAATGTATTCATAAAATCCCATTTTTGTTAACGTATATGTACATAGCTGGTGAAATGATTTTTTTTTCTGTTGTCATGAAATTCTGGCTGAATCCTCAGAGTTGAGGACAATGTACATTAAGTACTGCTACATTTTCAGAAGACGTGCTAGGTGATGTGCCTGAGGACTTGCTATGAGATATTGGACCAGATCGGCCCAGTATCCAGCAGTGAGCCTATTTAAGGAAGCCTGGACATTTACTAGGAGAATTCTTTGAAGGGAGCTTGTAGTAGTAGATGAATCTTTGAGTCTTCTCCACAAGCCAAATGGAGGGAGCTATGAGAACCCCTCAGTGTTGAAGGGGTCTTTGTAAGAAGGGAAGCCTGCATTTTGTTCCTCTGCTGGATGTCTGCTGAACAACACAAATGCATAGATGTGAAACATGAGGGATTTCATGAGAAAATTAGATACCTGTGTACAGGACTTTGGGGTCAAATAAGGAAGACTGAAACTGGTGAGTACCTCTCACTTGGATAATCCTGACTTTGAGAGGTTGCCTGAGATGGGACAGTGATGAGATTATATGATTACAGACATTTGTGAGTTCTATGAGCCAAATTGACACTGAGGAGGGTGTTAATGGCCTTTATAAAGTGTCTCACCCAAGAAAGATGCTGTGCTGACTCAGAAGAGGGACTCCCATAGAAAGAAGCTGTGGATCAACTACCAAAAGGCAGATCCTGAGGAGAGCATTGTTGATGTCAGGTAATGGTACAGGTTTAGGTGCCCATGCAGGTGTGCAGGTGTCTGTAAAGAAGGATGTAAATGATGCACTTCATCCCATGAGAGAGAATTAGAACTTGATTGCCTGCCATGACAGTGGGTAATTGATACAAGGGCACCAATTGGCTGAGTAGAACAGGCCTTATCTTCTCAGGTCTCTTGCTAGTTGAATACAGTCTCCTGTCTGAGCCAGAAGGGAGAGGAGGTAAAACAAGGAATGTGAAAGAACAAAGTAGTTTTCTTCCTCTGGGTCCTGACCCTAGTAGCTCTCTAGTCCTTGGATCAGTTCTGAAATGGGGGAGAAGCCAAACTGTTCTTACAGCTAAAAGTGACTTGCAAAGCAATGGAATCGAGAGGCAGGGAAGGGAAAGTTGACAGATCCAATTTGAAGGAGGTGGCAAAATAAAAAAAAAAAAAAAAGAAAAAAAACCCAGGAGATATTTCCTGATTGTACCCTATATTAAATAAAACATTACATACATCTATCTATGTATCTATGTATCTATCTACCTATTTATTATGAGATTACATGTTTAAATTTTTTATTTTTAGATCTTAATTATGAAAATATTTAAAAACAACCTGATTTTAATAGAAAATTCAAAAGTAAAAGTTTTAGAAGAAAATAAAATTACCCACCACTTACCCATCTGCATAGTACTACTGTTTATATTTTGTAGTATATTTTCTATTCGTATGGTTAGTTTTTAAACACAATTGCAATAATATTTATATACTCTTGTGTCCTGCTGATTTAGTGTAGTACTGTTCCACTTTAAATATCTTGGAAAACACAGAAGAGAAATTATGGAGGAAATAGAATGCATTTAACCTGTCCCTATTGCTCGACACTTTGTTCCAATTTGTGATGTGGATATCTCCCTATAATATATTTTTGTATGTTTTGTATGTTTCTCTGATGATTTCCTTCATCTAACTTTTTAATATTTCCTTTCTTTCTTGAACACTTATTTTGTGCTAGTTATTATGTAAGAGGCTAGATTATAACTGTTTAAGAAGAAGTAGCCCTGGTTCTCGAGGTCACAGTGCAATGGGGAGAAGGATAAATAAAAGAGAATTGTGTGTGTGTGAAGATAGTGATATGAACAGCATTTTATGGGAAAACAGAGCAAGCATTGCTAATACAGTTTGGGAGGGCATAGAAAGAGGTGGGCAAGGGGTAAGGCAAAGGATATGTGTGGGATAGATTGGTGAAGATTAGTGAAGGAGTGTGTGTGAGCAAAGCTAGGAGGTAAGAAACAACACTGTCTGGGGTAAAGGATTATAAAAACCTCACAGTTAAATGGTAGCTATATGAAATAAGTCAGACTGAAAAAAAATCAATAATATGGCTTCACTTATACGTGGAATATAAAACTGAAAGTAACAAAGAAACAAAACCTCATGGACACAGTCAGTAGTTAAGTGGTTACCTGAGGGTAAGGGGGGAGAATGATAGGGAAGGAGAGTGGGGGAGCCAAATATTAATATATGGTGATGGAAAGAGAACTGACTCTGGGTGGTGAGTACATAATGCAATACATAGACCATGTAATGTTGAATTATACACCTGGAACGTATGTAATTTTTACCAACCAATGTCACCCCAATAATTGTAACAGTTAATAAAAAATAAATAAATGGTAGCTATAATAGACCTACTTTATAGGGTTGTTGTGAAAATTAAATGAGTTCATATAAATACATTTGTGTTGTTTTAAGCCACTTTGTTTGCAGTAATTTGTTACAGCAGCAATTGGAAGCTAGTACAGTGAGTGAGAAGAGGGTGTAAGCAGCAGCACTTTGGGCCCAAGGCTGTTCGTAGGTGTGGGATGGAAAGTGTTTCAGGAGCTTGACTATTATGAGGGTCTTGTGCATTCCATTCCTTCCCAATTCCTGCACCAGTAGTTTACATTAACTTTGGGTATGTCCAAGGCCAGATGGGCCCAAAGATCTCTCAATTTGGCAGACACATTGGTGAAAAAGCTTTGATTGGCACAATAGAGCATAAGAGGGAAGGAAGGGGTAAAAATATTTTATAAAGTGAACAGTTTTTTGGGGACAGAGGAAATTATTTGTGTTATTGAATAAGGCAGAATTAGAAAAGAATGCATTGTGCTTGTATAGCTGTAGTTCATGTAGCATTTTCATAAATAAGTTATCTCTCATTTTTAAAACATTATTTGAGAATAACTTTTCATGGTATTAATAGAACTGGGTAAGAACTGTTATCTTCTTTTTTATGGTTGAGGCGGAAATATTATGAAATGCAGAAATACTATGTCCTTTGCACAGTCACACATCTGATGAATGACAATCAGGATCTGAACTCAGGTCTTAAGTTTTCTAAATCTTAGTGCTTTTCTTTTCTCATTCATATTCTATTTATTTATTTTAACATTTAATATTATTTTATATTAATTTAAGGTGTATAGCATAGCGGTTAGACATTTATATAATTTAACTAGTGATTCCCCCCCTGACTAGTCTAGGACCCACCTGGCACTATGCATAGATATTACCGTATTATTGACTATATTCCCTGTACTTTACTTTACATCCATATGACAATTTTGTAAATACCAGTTTGTACTTTCTAATAACTTAACTTTTTTCATCTTTCCCCCACCCCTCCCATCTATCACCCCAATTATCTAGTACCCATCTGGCACCATATATAGTTATTACAATATTATTGACTATATTTTATATCCTCCAAGTATAGCCTACATTCCCATGACTACTATGTAACAACCAATTTGTACTTCTTAATTCCTTCCCCTTTTTCACTCCATCTCCCTAATCTCCACTTCCATTTGGCAACCATCAAAATTTCTCTGATCTATGAGTTTATTTTTGTTATGTTTATTTGGTTCTTTAGATCCTACATATAAGCAAAATCACATTGTTTTTGTCTTTCTCTGTCTGACATACTCCACTCAGCAGAATATCCTCCAGGTCCATCATGTGGCCACAGATGTCAAGAACCCGTTCCCTTCCATGGATGAGCAATATTTCATTGTATATATATACCACCTCCTTTTCATCCATTCATCCATCGACAGACACCCAGGCTGCCTCCACATCTTGGTGATTGTAAACTATACTGCAAGTGGGCTTCTTCGTGTAAATACCAAGAAGTGGGATTACTGGGTCCTTTGTCTCTTATTATAGCCTTTGTTTTAAAGTCTGTTTTGTCTGATATAAGTATTGCTACCTCAGCTTTTTTGCTTGTTTGTATTAATTTTCATGAAATACCTTTTTTTCCCCATCCATTTACTTTCAGTCTGTGTGTACCTTTCAATCTGAAGTGGGTCTCTTGTAGGCAGCATATGTATGGCTGTTTTCTTATCCATTCAGCCACCCTATTGCTTGATTGCAGCATTTTCAGTCTATTTACAGCAAGTAATTGTTGATATGTAGTTATTGCCATTTTATTACTCATATTTTTAATCTTTTTCTGTTTGTTTCATCTTAAAGAAGTCCCTCTAACATATCTTGTAATACTGGTTTGGTGGTGATGAACTCCTTTAGCTTTTTTGTGGGAAACTGTCTCTCCTTTAATTTTAAATAATAGCCTGTTGAGAAATCAGCTGACAGTCTTCTGGGAGCTCCTTTGTAAATATATAACTGTTTTTCTCTTGCTACTTTTAAGGTTCTTTGTCTTTAACCTGTGGAATTTTAATAATTAAAAAAAAAGATTTATTTTATTGTTTGGACAGAA
>PVKE010049606.1:0-11216 GCA_004027555.1 Craseonycteris thonglongyai | reverse complement strand
TATTCCACCTATAAGTGAGGTCATATGTTTCTTGACACTTTCATTCTAATTTATTTCGCTTAATAAGATGTTTTCAAGGTTCATCCATGTTGTCACAAATTGCTGTATTTCATCTTTTCTTGTACTTCATCTTCTGTGCATATACTTGATTTCATTTAGTTTAATTTTGAGACTTGTTTCACTTTCAAAGGAGATTTGGAGAGGGATGGTTTAAATAAAGATTAGGAGTTTTTTTCTTTCACTAGTAAGAGGAAACTGCTCAATATTTGCTTTTTTATACATGCTAAATGTATAGTAAATGCTATTAATTTATCAGTTTTGACCTTTGGTTAACAGTATTTTGAGTTTGGGTATTAACTTTCCCAAATTTCATACTCCTAAAATCATTAGAACCATTTATCATTTATTTTTATAACCTAAAGGGTAAGCAGTTAAGAGCTACCATAAGAAGAAAACAGTTAATTTACACACTACTGCTTTTCAATGTTGCACTTTAGATTTCTTTCTTAAGTTTATCTTATCTATTCTATAATAAAAGGTTTTGAAGCACATCTAATTCTCTATCATTCTCACAAGTATTTGCATTTGGTGCTTTGTTTTCTTTATCTGATTTACCTTAGGAAATTTCCTTTGGCAGAGATTGGAAGTAGTTTATTATTTATTTTCTAAGGCAATGAGATTTCATACATGTAAATATTATAATCCAGTTATATGGTTAGAATATTTCTGCTTACATGATTGAATCGTTCTCTCTACTAACATAATTTTTATTTAAAATATATTACTTTTTTTTGCAGATAAAATATATTAAGGGTCTCTTCTTTTTAAATAATGTATGAATTATAAATCTATGCTTATAAGTTTATGATGCCTTCAAGTAGGCAACGTTGTCAGTGAAAAAAATTATGGGTTGAGTTTGTTTTTAGGGTGCTAATAAAATGAATTTGTGTTAGGTAAGAATACATTAAAAAATGATAGTTGAAATTAAATAGGAAACCACTTAATTGTGTTTGTGTAAAAAGCAATATTTACACAGCTTTCCTGAAGCAACCATGCCAGATGAAGTTTTTATTGAACTTGGCAAACAAATGAAGACAATCATATTCTTAAGCAGAATAAATTGCTGGAAAAATGAACAGCTTTACCTCAATGACCAATTTTGCTATTCTTTTTAACCTGTCAGATTTTCGCCTCACTTAAGTTTAATTTATGATTTAATTGTCCCTTGATTTAGCAGAAAGTGTAGTCAGTTCTATGTAGCATGAGTAAACTAAGGACTTTCATTCCTCTTCTTCCATTGAGCTAATTTAACACAGAAGTTACCTGTAGAACCATGACCTCAGTAGTAAACAGTACAGAACCATGGACAATGTGATACATTTGTCCCATAAGCCTCCATCCTAATCTTCTGACTGTGAATATGTTACTTTATATGGAAAAAAGGACTTTGAATATATTTGTTCAGCACACAATGTAACACATAGACAATGTATTGTAGAATTGTACACCTGGAACCTATGTAATTTTTATCAACCAATATCACCCCAATAAATTTAACAATAATTAAAAAAGGACTTTGCAGGTATAATTAAATTAATGATCTGGAGATGGAATGATTATCCTGGATTATCCAGGTGCGCCCAGTGATATAATCACATGCCCTTATAAGACAAATATAGAGGGAGACAAGACTACAGAAGAGGAGATGGCAGTGTGATGATAAAAGCAAAGAGATTTGAAGATGACTTTGAAGATGGCAGATGGGGCTATGAGCTAAGGAATGCAAGAGGTACAGCTTTAGAAGCTGGATAGGGTGAGGGAAATACATAATTCTCTTGTAAATTCAACGAGAAAGTATGACCATTACAGTACCTTGATTGTAGCTCAGTAAAACTAATTTCAGATTTCTGGTTTCCAGAACTATAAGAGAACAAATTTGTGTTAAGTGTAGTTTATAGTAGCAGCAATAGGAAACTAATACAGCTATCTAATACAGCTAGGTATGCGCCCTCCCCCCCGCCCCATCACTACAAAACAATGCAAAATCAAAAATAGGTAAAGAAAGCCACATTTCCTTTCAACTATACATAACCTTGATTCATGCTAAAGAAAGATTTTGATGGAATATTTGCAAAATGTTCCAGCTTCAACTAATTTTGTAAAAAGGTTTCTGAGGAGGTTGTCTTTTAGTTGGAATATTTAGTGAAATGGTTTGTAAAAGTTATCAGAGTTAGCCAAGCTTGGAAATATCCTTAGGTTCAGCAACAGAACAATTTTGTTTTAATCCTTCATAGAATTTTTTTTTTAATACCTTGTTCTCTAGGGGGAAATGAAGTGAATTTTATAACTTAGTAATTACAGAGAAACTTCAAGCTAATTTGTTTCCTCTTTTAGAGATGACTATGACAATATTTTTCCCCAAAATGTATTCATGAAAGAAAATGAAAATCAAATATATGACTTTTATGAAATTTAATGGGAAGAGGTTCAATTGCAAAATACTTTATGAAGATGCAACTTGAAAAATCTGTTACTTATAAATTACACATAATATACATATATGAAGGGAAGCACAGTAATCACCAGTAGTTTTCAGTATTGCATACATGTCTATATCCATTATCTCTTGGAACATAACAAACTGTCCCAAAACATACCAGCTTAAAACTGCTTTATTTGTGTTATGAGTTTACATTTTGAGCCAGGCCCAATTGGTGGGTTGTTTTCGCAAGCCTGTCTAAGACTCTGCATGGGCTCACTCGAGTAGCTGTAGAAATTTGCCAACCCAGTTGAGGCTGTTTTCCAAAAGGATCTCGCTCTCATGCCTGACAGTTAATGCTGACTGTTAGCTGTGGTCATCTAGAACCACACTACCTCTTATTTTCTAATAGGTTAGACTGAGTTTCCTCCAGTGATAGTGGAAACATTCTAAGAAGGCAGAAACAGAACAGTTTTCTTACAGCTTAGTCTGAGAAGTCACTCGGTGGTACTTCCATCACATTCTCTTGGTAAAAGCAAATCCCATAGCCAGCTGTGTTCAAGTGGTGGAGAAATAGAGCTCTCTTCTCAATGAGCAGATGTGAAGTCATCTTTCAAAGGATGTAAGTATAATATAATACAGTTTATTAGGGGATACTGTGTAGTCATCGACCGCAATTTCTAAAGCACATGATCTCTACTTCTTATCTTTACGCAAAGTGGGTCTTTGCTTCTTTTTGTTTTTTTGTTTGTTTTAAATCAATGATAACTAATGGTGGGAAATAGTAGGCTTGAGGGAAGGATTGTGGAAATTTGGTTGGAAAAAGCAAATTAACTTGAATACTTGAGGACATATATAATGGACATGTTTCTTCTTGCTATTGTTTTTTCTCGCCACTTTTGAATATGTGTTTAAATATAGGAAGTGTAAAAATAATATTCTCTATGAATATGGACAATGCTGTGTGGTTGTTCAGATTACTTGACAGAAATGTACTGAAAACCACAGTGCTTTCATCTCTGGTTCTGTGTGTTTGTGATGGGAAAGTGGTTAAGATCTATGTACAATAAGGCAGTGAAAATGGCTGATGGGACTACTAGGAGATTGCTTTAGGGCGCTGGTTCTCAACCTGGCTGTATTTTAGATCATCTGGGAGCTTATAAAACTGTTGATGCTCAAGTCCTATCCCAACCCAATTATATCAAAATTTCTAAATATCCATATTTTGTAAAAGCTTCCCAGGAAAGTCTAATGTGCATCCAGGATTTAGTACCACTCACTGCTTTAAGGGTTAGAGATTTCGAGGAGAGTATTGACATAATGAGGTTTGGGGATATAGTATAGAAAGGTTGAGTTTGGATGGGGACCTCCAACCAGAGCTGATAAATTGGCAGTGCCTGAAGGAACAAAAATTATTAATGTTCCTGTTTGATAGGATAGGAGAGAAAGTATCTGAATTTACTGATGAGGCTTCTAATTTTTGAATATATTTCTAGAGGGCAAAGTAGCATCAATGACAACACATGAGTTTGAGCTAACCTAAGTAATCAAAACTGTGAGAGTAGATTGGCTAGAGATAAAATAATGTAATAGGATTTTCATAAAATTAATGTATTTCTATGTTCTCTGTTTAAAATTAAGAACAAAATTTATAGTTAGAGATTTGTAATTTGTACTCTCTTTCTCCAATGAGATTATTCTTCACTCACATATAGCCAGAGTTGAAAGTATATTGTTTAAAACTTGGTAAGGCTTTTCAAAGAAACAGGAGACTATGCTACTTTCTTTTAATCATTCTTAAGTATATTACCACCTGGAAAGGGAATAACATATCTGCGAATGGTATGAAAATTATTTGTCCAGTTACTATGTTTTATTTAAGAGAGAACTGTCATACACTGTAGTTGGAGGAATTTGCAAGACTCTGGAATATGATCTGGCCTGGATCGAAATATAGTTTGTATATTGCTACCACTGCAATTTTTCTTGTTACTAGCAAATCTCCTTTCTCACTAATATTTTCCACAATGAACAAAATAAATGTTTGTACCTGAGCTATCACAAGAGTGACATAATTGAAATATTAATTTGTTTACTTTCAAAAGTGGCCGATTAAAAACAGTATCTTCATGGTTCAATTCTGTCACCCCAATCAAGACTTGATTGTGAGTGGGGAGAGTAATCTAATACTGTATCCGGAGTGAAAGATTAATGTCTCAACTGAGGGAAATCACTAAGAAGGTAGTATTTTTTTTCCCCTTAAAAAATATTACTGGTGTAGTAAAGAATACATTCAAGCATTCAAAGATTTAAGATGACATGAAATCTTTGGAGTTAGAGTTATAAAAGTTTATTTATTCCAGAGGATTCAGAAAAATGGTTCAATGGAGCTATCTCTGCTTGTTGAGACCATTTGCTTCAACCCAGTTCTCTAGTATATATATATAAAAAAATCTACATTGAGATGAAAAATTCCGTATAAGGAAAACACTATGTTATACCTAAGAATTAAAAAGAAAATTACATTCTCTTTGATCTTGAAGCAATGTCTAAAGTAATCTGCAGACAAAGGCCTTTTTCGTTTAAGGATTCCTGGTCCTTTGAGGTAAGGTGTGTGCTGTATTTAATAAAGATTATGTGACTGATTACTTTTCACATACTGGCAGCTCCCTGTGGTATCTTTTATGTATGGGGCAAGGGGGTGTTATAGTAAAGCTCTGTTTCTCTGTATGGTGGCCACCTGTTCTTTAAAACAGTTGTATCAAACTTTTTTTGGAGGTGAAGTTAGAGGTCCAAGATATAACATAGAAGTTGATGAGACTGGTCTGTATGTAAGCTTTGCAGTAGAGGGAATAGCAATGAAGTAAGGAGGTTGGAACCTCAGGCAAGGTAAGATATCTGCTCAGTTATATTCGTGGAGAATTACGGTATACTGAAGCCCAATTCTGATTATGAACAAAAGTGTAATATCCTGAAGTAAAGATGATGAATAAATAAAAACAAGGAAGAACCTTTTTTTTTCTATGACATGTATGTATAAATGAGCTTTAAAATTTTATTTCCCTATTTGATTTCATGGAGGAATTTCATTGAGTGAATATGGGAAAAGCAATTTTAACACTACACCTTAGTGTAAATGATTACTAGAGGTCCTCAAAGTAATTATACTACATGAAAATCAATATAAAACTACATCGCAGGTTTTATTTCACTTATGAGATGGTGGAAATGATTGTGCTGTTGGTGTAAACAAGCTGAAGTTTGCTTTCACAATAACACAACTGTAAATATCTCCTATGTCAATATCAAATACAGTTAAAAACTGAGATTTGATAAAACAGTATAAAACTTTGTCAGTGTTAAAATAGTTCTGTATGATAATATTACTTCCTATAGCCTATCCAAAAGTTACCATGTTTTTTTCTTAATTTTTTTCCCCTTTACTTTCTCCTTAAATTTAGGGTACCTGTTTTTCTATCCTCCAATTATTGTCTCTATGTGCTGGCCTTGGATTTCTGGATTATACTTTTGGTTCTAAAAGTCAGGATTCTCAACTTTGTTATTTCAAATTTACCACATTTTAATTCAAGCTCATTACCTTTAATGTTTGTTTTTTTTGCTCCCAATAAATGGCATTACAATTCCCATATTCAGGTAAACTGGAAACCCAGATGTCATTATACATTGTTTCTCCATCCTCACATCTAGTCTTCAAGCCCTACTGATGTACTTTTTTTTTTTTACATTCCCTGCCAGAAGTCAGAATTAAGACCCTCCTCATTTTTTACCTGCACATTGCAACAGATTTTTAATTAGTTTACAGTATCACTTATTAGTACAACATCCAAATTCTCTGCAGTTGAATTCATGTCCTTTCCTAGTGTAGCCCTTGAAAGCTAACCTTTTATCAGTTTTCTGAATCTGTCCCCAAGCCCTTCCTCTTCCTTGTTCCCCGGTAATAATCAATTTCCAGGAGTTCCTTTCATATCTCTTGCCTTTGTATACCCTTCTTCCTCTTCTTAGAAGCCCCTTTCTGTTTTAGTCATCCACTTGGTAAGTCCACTTTTCATCTCTTACACTACTCTTCCACCCTACATCCCACATCATATGTCAGTGACGGTCCCATGGAACAGTCCTATTATGTGCCCTGTGCCCCTTAAGCTAATGCTACTTTGACATAAAACTGTCTACAAAAAAGTTAATGTTGGTAAAATACCACTTGGAAATTAAATTATAGTGCTTGGGGAAG
Organism: Craseonycteris thonglongyai; assembly: GCA_004027555.1. Lineage (NCBI taxonomy): Eukaryota > Metazoa > Chordata > Mammalia > Chiroptera > Craseonycteridae > Craseonycteris > Craseonycteris thonglongyai. Next base: position 4,488 of record PVKE010049606.1, on the reverse strand, counting down.
CAAAGTCCAATGACCTTGTAAAGAACTGGAAACTATTGACAATGGTGCTTTCTGTGAAGGCTGGTGTATTTGAAAGACATGGTATCTATAACAGGGTCTGAGCTCCTGTGTGTGGGGTTGAAAGGTGGCGGTCATGATGGTTATAGTGGAGGTAAGGTGGACCCAGACCAGGTGGGTTTAATAGTTAGGTTTTAATAAAATGAAACTTAGTCGGGTGTCCAATAGAAATGGAACTGAATAGGAGCAGGGAGGGAATGAAGGAAGGAGGTTTCTGGGCTGCTGTCAGGATCAGGTGTGAAAAAATGTCCTTAGCTTATTCTGTTTGGAGAGTACATGGAAACATGGAACTTGGGCATGTTGGATTGACATACATTACTGATTTCAGCAACCTCTAGTATCCCATTTCCTAACTCAGAATAAAATGAAGGCTGATAATGCCTGCTTTGCTACTTCTGAATGATTTGGATTAGACTAGGGGGTTTAATTTCTAAAGCAACTTTCAGGTCTAGTGTGCTACGGCACTTTTTATTTTGTAGTCTTTTGTGGATCATAATTGCATTTTGCTAATTTAGAAATGTCATATTGGTGTGGTTTTTCTTTGTTACGTAGTTTATGTTTTTCTTTTAATATTGAAAGATTGTGTTATACATTTGTAATATCCTAAATTAACAAAAATTGCTCATCTTCAGAATTTCTTAAAATTTTATAGTATTCTTTTTTTTTTTTTGAAAGACATACAAATCTGTCAAATAAATCTTTAGGTATTATGCAGAAATTTAATGGATTTATGTCTTGCCATTATATCTTAGATTGTGTTTTTATGTGTAACTCACAAGCTTAAATGAACATTCAGAGGACTATATAGAAGTAGATGTTCTATAAGTACAATTTGATGACAGAAAGTTAAACAGTTTGTTCTAGAATGATTGGTATAAAGTACATTAGATAAGACTGGTAGTTGAATTTCTCAAATGATAGAAAATATGCTAAAGAAATATGAACAAAATGCATTTCAAGAGTTGTTGGATATCTCTACCTGTTGCTACACATTATCCTGGAGACAGTACTGATAACTTGAATGGGAAATTGCACCAGAAGTGTCTCCCTTTGAGCCATTTTTACCAGTTCTTCTGTAAAATGTCATTTATCCAACGATTTTACTGTGTCTTCTCTTGCTTTTTTCTTTTACCTTCTTCTGCTGATTCTCCTGACTTCAGACTTCTATAAGGTTTGACAGATCTGCTCTCCTGGCCCATGAAATCAAGCGTGGGTGAGACCTGGTGCAGAACAGGAAGGCGACCCATACTTGGTTTCAGAGGCTGAGAGAATACCTACGTTTTTGCAACAATGTGTTTGTGTCTATAATCAGTCCAATGAAATTTTTTAGAATTTACTAAATGACAGGAACCAGGTTGACAGATAGTGTTTCAATGCCTCTGTTAATGATTATTAAAACATCCTACAGATATGATGCTTCTTCCTCAAGGATATACCCCCTGCCCCCACTAGCCAACTGTGGTGGTCAGTTTGACCACAGTCCTGGTCCTGGTCTAGATCCTTCATAGCTAATAAAGTTGGACAGAGGTACAAGGACGACAGTATGGATTTCACTGGGCCCTCCTAAATGCTTTGGCGTCTACCCACCCTTTTTCTAACCACATTTTTTTCACACATCCATCGCTACTCACAGCTGCTTTCCTGTAGGGCCAAAAATCTTTAGTTAGCAACCTGCCAGAATCCTAGTTTTCTGTGTAAGAGATTGGAATTATATCAAATAACCCATCTGGTAGAATGAAGAGTATAGAAATTGAGGTAAATAAAATATATATCGTTAAATACTTAGTTGCATGAATTGTGTCTTTGTTGATAATTTATTTATAGACTATATTTTTTGAGCTGGTATTTGTTAATTTTTTCTTGCTTCTCCTATCTGTTTTAATTTTGCTGGGAGGCTAGGATGGGCAGAGTGGTGTTGGTATGTGTTGTAGTCTCTTAGGCCAAAAGGAACCATTTAAAAATTGCTTTTTATTTTTTCAACCAGAATTCTGAATGCCTGGATCCTTGGGAAAAAAGAAATTAAGCTAGACAGGCATTTTCTACCAAGTACCTATTAGGTACCTCCTGGCCAGGAATTTTGATAGGCTTACTTGGAGAAATATGAAAGTTATTTCCAATGAGGATTTATTCTGTATTTCCTTAATTGACTTTCATATTTTTAATAATTTTATTATTTATAAATGGCATTCCTTTGTTTTTCTTAGAATAGTTTAATTTACAAATATGCAAAAATAATGAAGAACACATCCCCATTTTGCTGCGCTCTAAGATTTAAAGCAAATTCTTTGCTCAGACTTATCCTGTGTTGGGCAATGATTGAAGACGCTCAGTTTCCTTTGAACTTTTATCTCAATTACAGAATTTGGATGGTCTAGAGAAGTACTGCCTAGTAGGTTGTCCTGCAGCATTATAAGTGACCTATCATTTTGTAGGTTAAATATGGTAATCAATAGCCAGGATGCTTGAAATATGATGAGTGTAATTGAGAAACCAAATTTTTATATAACCACAAGAGGTTAGTAGATACTGTATTCATCGGCTGTCTTCTAGAATACTTTAGTCATTTAGAAGATTCCTTCTAGGTTAAAAATTCACCAAATGAATCTTTTTAGGCTCTTTTATATATTTGGTAAGTTTCAATTAGTAGCTTAAGTTTATATATTTTAGGAAAGTTCTAATTCATCACCATGCTATTCTATAATAAACTGTCCACAGAATTGTAAACTGAAACAATTATTCAAGTTTTCAATTATGTGTAGAGGTGCCACCTTATTTTTAATAATAACACTCATTTGATTTCTGCTGAAAGCTAAGAGCTGGCCAGTTACCAAGCAATGACCACATAGTAATTGAGTGTTGATCTTTGGCCAGCATTGCATAAACTACTCCTTAAAAAAGGATTTGGTGTGATTCCTCTCTTCAACAGTTTTAAGAATGTTGCTGAGAAGACAAAACTTGCAAGTATGAAACAATTAAAAAATCAATCAGTGCTAAATTCTATTATTCAGAATAGGCTTTTAGAAGGCGGTGAGATCACTATTGCCATAATAGTCCATCTCTATACTATAAAATCTAAAGATTCCTTAAAAATCTTCCCCCCCACAACCCCCTCAATTTTAATCATGTCCACAAGTTGAATGTGAGGTTCAGCTAACAATCAATCTATTGGTCTTTACTCACTAATGTATTCTTAAAATTGCCTCCTGGAGGACATTATTCTTAGTATTTAATCAAAAAGAAAACTTGAGATCAAACCATTATACAATTATAAGCCACTTTATTTTAAATATCAGTTTCTTCTAGCAAAACATCCCCCAAACCTAGTTGTTCATTTCACATATTCATAATTGTTTATCATAGCTTTCCACCACCTGCACTATCTTAAATTCCAGTTATTTTAAATTTAAATTTACTACAAGTAAAATGGGAAAACCAATATTGTTCATTATATCATAAGCAAAAGGTAACTGGGAAATAAATACCTGAAAAACAAAAGCTAAACTATACTATAAATTTTCAGCCAGATCTTTTGCCTAAGCCAGAGGCATGTTCACTTTCTTATAAATGAGAGCAGTAAGTATTGGAGAGCAGCTGGCACAATAGCTCCACATTACTATAAAGAGAAAGCCGTTTGTTCACACCCAGTGTTAGAACTGTGTGATTTACAAGGTCTCATTGCTAAATCTAATGCCTCTCTTTGTCCTCCCCATAGCTGTTTTGTGACTGCCTTAGGAAGAAATTAGCCGAGGACCCCTCAGGTCTGTGCAGATCACTTAGGTGTCTGCATGAATCTGAGTGTGTGCTGATTGCTGGTGGGTTTCTTGGTGGTTACTTTTTTAAATTATGTGATAATTGTGTAAGTTTTCTGATTCGTTTTCCTAACTGAAACAAAGCTTTTAAAAATGTTACTAGATGTTGTTATTCTTTATAGAGAAAGTAATTGTATATTAAATAATCTTACTTTTTAATGTTAATTAAATGGAATTTAGATTATCTCTCTGTGAACAAACATACAATTTGTACCATTCACTAAGTGAAAACTGTTATGTTAACTGTGGAATAGTCGGGAGTCCATAGGTAAATCTGTGACTTATAGAGGTGGTTTATTAGGGCACAGATGATATGCATATTTCTTTAAAGGTTGAAAGGGCTGTCAAAGTATAGTTTAAAAAGTCTTAAAAACATGGCTCTCATACAAATATCAAGTAAGGATACATTGTAGTTTATTTAACTCATTAATCAGAAAACTCTCAGGATGATGGAGCTGATTTTAAAAGTATTTAAGGGAGAGAGATTACATAAATGTGAAAGATATGATGAAATAAGTTTGCTAAGTTAAATAAAATACTGATTCATGTTTAACGGGGCAATATAATCATGACTTTTGAGTATATATTTTTGTACTAGACAAAAGTCATTTATGTCTCTATA
>PVKE010049605.1:0-11215 GCA_004027555.1 Craseonycteris thonglongyai | reverse complement strand
CTTTCAAAAATATGTTGAAACTGATGATCAACAAACCAGGATACATACTGAATTAAGGTACATTTTTTTTTTAATTAAAATCATCTACCAGTTATAAAGTACATGTGCATTTTTGATAGCTAATTCTTTTATAATTATAATTATAATAAATTTATATGTATTGGGGTGTGAATATAAAATTTATGATGTGCATTGGAATAATCAGTTTATGTATACCTTTTAAACTTATTTTACATTAATTTCACATGATATTAAAATAGGACTGTGAAGGAGATTGAAAACTGGGAAGAAATTTTCTTTGTTAAAAAGCCAACTATTGTAGTGTATCTTAAGATAGCTTAAACTTAAAATTTTTTTTTTGTATCTAAAAACCTATTATGATTCTCTCTCATATATTCCTTATTAACTCAATTTTGGTGTGCCTGAATTTTCTAGACATCACAGTTCCAACCCAGCAGTGCAAGAGAAATAAATCAACTTATTGACAGTCAACTCTCACAGCCGGTGTGATTGTATTACTGCACTTGAAAATAATTGTCATTATTCTGTACCAAAGGAATATATGCTCATACACTGACACACAGCTGCCATTTAAATTGAAAAATTAAGTTCACAAATGTAATCACCTTAAGGCCATGTGATCAGATACATAGTGTGAGAAAATTTTTACACATTGGAAAACTACCATTACAAATTGAGGTATCTATTCTAAAATAGAAGAATGTGGTGAGTGCATTAAGCAAAAGTGAATTGAAATATTTACTAGAACATAAGTTTTGGTATATCTAAGAAATATACCAAAAACTTTAATTAGTCATAGCATAGTTTTTTAATGCTATCATCAGATTTTCATTTACCACACACAGTAACATCACTGAAATATATCTGAGCAAAAAATTGGAAAAATAGGAAGAGGCTTACTTTCTGTTCAGTAAGAAGCCAAGAGGCAGACCACATGGGGTGATGAGGTGTTATCAGCATTGGTTCCTTTGTGAACCTACTAGATTATATGTGAAAGGAGAATAATTTATGCAACCACAAAAATTAATTCAGAAATTTTCTTTTATAGAGCAATCTTTGTTAAAACAACCTTCCTTTCCTTCTTTCCTTCGTTTTTTCTTTCTTTCCTTCCTCCCTCCCTCCCTTCCTTCTTTTCTTTGTCCATTTTTTTCTGTTTGCTACACAAAATCTTACTGAGTATCTACATGATAAAGCAAAGTCTAAATATTGCCATATATATTTGGATACCATATAAACATATACTGTTAAAACTAAGCTCTATCTTATACAAACTGATAAAGATAATAAAAAAACATGTTCACGTGCACCCTTGTACCCAGGAAGAAAGAAAGCACTATAATTTATTAATAGCCATAACCAAATATTATATTTTAAAAATGCCATGGAAAGGGAAGATACATATTATATTACTAGAAGGGTTAAAAGTAAAAGTTTGCTTGAATAAATAAAACATAAGTAAGCATATATACTGGCTTTACTTTATTTTATTCTTACTGTCCAAGATATATTCATTGTATTTCACATATAAATAATACTCAATTGCAATAATGTGTTTCTTTGTTTTTTTAGATTTATTTTGTTTTTGACAGAAACAGAAAGAAAGACAGAGACAAAGAGAGACAGAGAGAAGAGGGTAGGCCCAGAGCAGTCTCCATAGCTGTATGTCATCATTTTTTTTTTCAACATGGTTTCATTCCACACAGGGTGGGAACCGGGCCTGGGGTCTCCCACATGGGAGGCAAGCCCCCTAGAGCCAGGGGATGAGAACTAAACTGGGGGCCTCCTACATGGGAAACACCCAGTCCAGCATATGGGTTCCCATGGACTAGGGCCAGGATTTAATTCTCAGTTCCCAGGGCTCCAAAGCGGGCATTTAACCCGCTGAGCCATCCCAGCTTCCTGTGTTTATTCTTAATATAACACAATATTTGTACCTGTAGTGGAAATTATAACTACCCTTTCCCAAAGAATGGCAAACACATTTTTACAAAGTGTCAAGCATTTTAACACAGTCTTTATGCTTGATGCAAGTTGTGACTTCTGATGGGCATGTCATTTAATGTTAAAAGGTAACTTCATCCTACCCAATAAACCCAACACAATGGCAGAATGAAAACAAAATATCTGTAATGGCCACACTCCTTTGGAAAAGAAATGAAATTTGGCAGCAGCTTGAGTGAGGTGGGGGACAATTCAAAGCATGATCTCTATCAAAATCTAAGAACAAAACAAAACAAAACAAAACAAAACAAAAAACACTTCCCTGCCCAATACAGTGAAGTCTTTAGTTACATCAGTGAATTTAGCAGTCTCCAAATTTGCTTACTAGGATTATATCTCTTGAATGTTTACTTTTCATGTGGATGAGAAATTAGGGGTTGTCTTTGTTTGGACTGCTGTAAGCAAGTACCATACACTGGATAGCTTATAAACAACAGAAATCTGTTTCTCACAGCTCTAGGGACTAAGAAGTGCAAGTTCAAGTTGCCAGCATGGTAATGGTCTAGTGAAGGCGCTCTCCCTTGTCCATTGCTGTTACTTTCTTGTTGTGTCCTCATGTGGTGGAAAGGAGAGGGATCTCTCCAGGGTCTCTTATAAGGGCGATGACCCCATTCATGAGGGCTCCACTCTTATAACTTAAGTGCCTCCAAAGGTCCCATCTCTTCATACCATCATCTGTGGACATTAGGATTTCAACATACGAATTTTAAGGGGACACAAGCACTCAGACCATAGCAGTTTTGGAATTTTTCTAGTAAGACACCTCCTTTAGAATCTCAGTCAGCTAGATTTCTTTTAAGTTCTAGGAATGATGTCTTAATAACCAACACCAGAAACCTGATAATGGGACTTTGTGGGTTCATCTCTCATTATCAGACTTCATAGCTCTTCCTGTCCTTTTAATCCTTGGTTTAGTGGCTTTTGCTTGGTTCCTAAACTAAAGAAATTGCTATTTGTCTCTAGAAACCAGGTTATAACCCAATTGAAAATAATTTAAAATGAGCCAAATTTTAGTTATGTTAGAGATTTACAGCACAAGATATGAGATTCCATAGTATTCAATATTTAGGAAAATCTAGAGTAGTGCTGTATAGTAGAAATATAATGTGAATCCCAAATGTTAGCCATATATATCTAAAATTCCAGAGTATTATCATTTCAACATGTAACTAATCTAAAAATTATTAAAGACCTATTGTACTTTCTTTGTACAATGTTTTTGAATTCTAGTGTGTTTTGTCCACTCAAACTGCATTTCAAGTGCCTAGTAGTCACATCCATGTAGTATTGGACAACGTAGAGAGATGAAACTTTTCCTTTTTTTAAATCCTATTTTTATCCCCTGCTCTCATTCAAGATTTACACTCAATTTTGCTGTCACTAACTTTATCCTGCAGGGAAAGATCAATCTTTTTGCAATTCTATGTCACATAATGATCTGGCCTGTACCCATTTCACATTTCTGGCCATAAACAGAAGGAGAAATTGTGCTGTGCAATGTCTATCTGCTTTCATAAAGATCATTTACTATGGCAGATTTGGCTGCAAGGAATATTCAACCAACTGCAGCATTTCCCCACATTTCTTCAAAGTATTCTAAGCCTCAATCCTCCATCACCCCTATATCCCAAATAAAATCAGTAATATATTTTAAGTCTGCCACCTGCCACATCCTGTATCCCTGTGCCTATTTTCTATATTACATAGGGTGCTTTCATTTCAAAGTGAAGCACCAAACTCCAAGTTTGGTCAGCTCACAGTGACCACTGGAACACACAACTACAATGTCCAGTGACAGGGCAAGGTGACACAAGACTAGATTCCAGGACACACAATAATTACTAAGGTTCTGCCTTCTCTCCATTTCTTGGTTCTGCTTATTTCTGTCAGTATTCCTTGTAGAAATACTCATGTCGGGACAAATAATACTTTGAGACCTGTGTTTCACACCTTACCTATCCTCATGACAGAGACCTTGTCTTCCCAGCATCCAAATTATTTCTCAGTCTGCTCCTGTCTCTAGTTAGATAATTGTACACAAAGGAGATGGGGTATCCAGTCAGCCAGGTGCTCAATGAATGAGGCATCTCTGTAGTGATCCTACAGACAAACATGAAAACCAAAAACTAGTACTGTCACCTTAAAAGAGGTTTCCATGTCAAGTACACATGCTTCTACACTGTCTACTTGACTTAATGGGTCAAGACAAAATATCTCAAGAGAATCCTTTTCCATTATGTAAACTCAGAGCATATCTAATTAGTTGTCTTTTTTCCCTATAGTACACATGTGATAAAATTATATCTTTAATATAAACCAATGTGTTCTTTGTTTTTTGTTTATATTTTCATTATTTATTTATTTTTTACTTTTACTTATCCTCAGGTTGCCTGCCTTGAGCCAATAACATAGACACATTACATATACTACAGTATACAAAGATTATCAGAGTAGAATTAAAGAACAAAGAGCTTACTTATTTTTGGTTTTCAAATTTTAAGTGGTCTAAGTGTAAAACAAAGTACTTTAAAACTGATCAAGGTCATTGCAGCATTATCTACAATAGCAAAATATGGGGGGAAAAAACTAAGTGTTCATCAATGGATAAATGAATGAAGACGTAGTATATGTATGAGTATTCAGGCTTAAGAAAGAATAAAACCCTGCCGTTTATGCCAATACAGATGAACCTTGAGGACACTATGCTAAGTGAAGTAAATGAGACAGTGAAAAACTAATACCATGTGCTGTCACTTATACATATGTGGAATCTAAAAAAAGAAGAAAAGAAACACAGAGAACAAATTGCTGGTTACCAGAGGCATAAGCATGAGTGAAACAGCTGAAGGTGGTCAAAAGGTACAAACTTTGAGTGATAAGATCGTGGAGATGCCATGTAGGGCAAGCAAAATATAGTTTATAATTCTAAAAAATTCTCACAGGAAAACAATTATTGTAACTGCAGTGACGGATGTTAACTAGACTTATTGTGGTGGTAATTTTGCATCATTGTGTTAAATGCCTAAAATTAATATAATGTTATATGTCAATTATAGCTAATAAAAAAGATTCCTCAGAGGTAGTCCGTAACCCTTGGTGGCCTGAGCAGGGGCTGCAGATGGGCCTTCATTGGCCGGCTCTAGCTCCAGTCATGGAAGGTAACTTCTGCCCATGACACCTGCACGCCGCCAGACTGTCTGCCACTTCAGGTTGAGTACCATAAAGTTGGGAGCTGGAGCAGTCCAGTCACCCTTTTGAAACTGTTGCTCATTCACAGCCTTTTCTGGAGCAGCCTGCTTCTCAGTTCAATTGCTTCAGGAACTCTCCCGAGTGCTCATGGGATATGGAACTGCGCATGCGCAAAAACTTCCCAGCTGGCATTCTCAGCTCAGAATGCTGAGAGTGCTCCTGGGTTGCAGTTGGGGGTGGCAGTGTCCAGCGCATGCAAAGGACAGTCTATCCCAAACAGAGCAGTGGTCAGTGGGCCAATGCGGGACACCTCTGTGAGAGGCTGCTGGCCGGCCCGGAAGTCAGGCTCTAGGAAGTCGTCCTGGATCCAGTCAGTGGAGGTTCCACATGTGAAGGGGTTGCCACAGAAGTGGCTCCAGTGGCAGAAGCAACTTCAGCACAATTTACTGGCCTGTATTTTTGGAAGATATAACATGACCTCAGCAGGGTCTTCCATGGCATCAACAGCATGAGCTGTCGGCAAAAGCTCCTCTCAGCTTCTTCAAATTTGAGGTAACACTTTTCTTTCTGTAGACTACTGGGCTCTGGACATCGTGAACGTTTCCCTTTAAGTTATGATGAGAACCCAGAACAACATTGTGTGGACGCCTCTCTGGGTAGTGGGAAGGCTTGGTGGCATTTATCTTGCAAGGGTGGTTGTGGTGGTTATTACTATTGTTCATCTATATTCTTTTCTTCTCTACTTACGGAACAGAAGAGGATTTTACTTATACGTTCAGTGTTCAATATGCCTGTAACAAAGTAATAGTAAAATTAAAGAATTTTGTTGCAGTTAATTTACAAATACAACTAGAAATAGTGATCCCCATCATTTCAAGTAGTTTGGGTCTCCTAGGCGAGTTGCTCTCGCAATAAACATTTTATCTGGAGTTCAGAAGATATATCAGGTTCTATAAGCACACACTGCAGTGTGAAGGGTGGCATTCAGGAGAAATTGTGCCAGTGTGATCAAGGAATGACTTTATAAGTTGGACACTTACTTTAATGACCAGCTATAAAGGGCACAGCTGTTAATACAAGAGGCCCACCTTTTAAGCTGCTAGAAAAGATATTCCAGATGCCAAGAAAAGTGTGCTGTGGTCCATGGTGGCAGTAGATCTGGATGGAAGGGCAGGGTGATTAATTCAAGTTTATAATTTAACTCTCTTATCAGGAATTGAATATACCTACTTTTGAAATTTTTATTATTTTTTGTATTATTGATTTCAGGTATATGAATATACCGATTTCAGAAGACAATACAAAGCTAAAAACTAATGAGAGGGAGAATGAATGCGATAGATAAGACAGAGAGTTGGGGTAAAAATAAAATGAAAACAGTGAAATAATGCAACTACTTATTTTTGTGCTAGTGGTAATAATCCTGCATAAAAGGAGGGATTGCTATTTCTGTAGAAAAATAAAATAATTGAGATATTGAAATCGGTGAAAAATTAATAGAGATTAGCTATTCATGAGAGAGATATTTCTTCCTCCCTTGTAGTAGATTGAATGGAGAAAACGTATGTAATGGAGAATGCAAGTGTATGCTTGTTTGGGGAGTTGGGCAGCAGAAGAGAACAGTCTCCCATTTGATGGCATGTACTTTTTCAGATAACTATATGGCTCAATCAGTAACCAAGAGTGATGGTTGAAGATAAGGTGCCAAAGATGTCCAAAAAGAGGAGAAGGTATAATACATATCATAAAGATTAGAACAGAGAATGTACCAGAGAATGGTAGAAGCACCTGAAGGATTTTGAAGATAAATTATTGATCTCAGCTGTAGGAATTTCAACTACCGTACTTTCAGCTTTGATGTAGACCAGGTGGTAGTCCACGTACCCTCTGGGGTACATGCTGGGTTGTTCAGGAATACATGAAAAATAATCAGTAACAATATTTAACAATGTTATGAATATTGTAAAATTAAGTCTATGGTTTGTACTTTTAATGTAGTAATTTGTCTTTCTTAACTTATTACCTCATTTCCACTATTTTACAATAAGGTAGGCACTGAACAAAAGTGTCAGTATTTAAAAACATCTATTTTAAAAACAAAAGGTACAATTTATAGATCTGGGTTTAAAAGGCGTATACACGAGGAAAAAGGTTGAGAATCACTGGTGTAGGCTAAGAATAGGAAGATGAAAGGGTTCATCCTGATTTAGTAGCCAGATGAGCATGAAAAAGAGAGTTTAGGCAATCTTTATAGGAGTAATTTAGATGATAGACCATATAGTATCAGACTGATCAAGCAGGGAAGTTAGGCCAAGAGATTGTAGATGGATGGTGGAAATGGAAATAAAACCAAAATAATCCTAAAATGATCTAAAAGTCATATTAAACTGAATTATTAAATTTTCAACTAGAAAAAAAGACTTTAGATATTAGTATCTTTTTCACTTATTTTGGAGAGGGGTCATTAAGGTTGAAGTGGCTGGATAATTCGGTAAAACAAGGAACCCAAACTACCCAGTTTAGATGAAATGCCAAAAATGTATTTTACCAATGTATACAGAGAATGAAACTTGTGGGACCAATTATACAGTTTAGAGTATGAAAACAAACACGTAATAACCTAAATGTTAATAGGAGACATTACAGTTTGGTAATAAGGGGCATAGTATATGGTATATGAGTATTGTTCAAGATCAGCTTATCAAGGAGACAAATGGCAAAAAAAAAAAAATTCTCAGTCTTAAATATACTCTCACAGTAACCCACAATAATGTGTGATTGGTGTATTACTTATTTATCTCTTTGGGTAAAGGCTTTGAAAACACACACACACAGAGTAAATATTCTGGGGAATAAATACACACACACAAGAAATTGGATCTCACTGCTCATTGTATCAGAATATGTTAATAAATGTAAATTTATTCAATAATAAAATTGAAATTGAACATACTTATAAGCTATTAGAGTATACTAGTCATTTATTGATGATAATATTTTAATTTTCATTTGCAAATAGTCAATTCGTGTTAAGAAGTATGACTCACCCTTCAGTTTTCAAATTAATTCATATCTGTGAAAGTATTTTATTTTTTCTTGGGAAAATATGACTGTTTCATTGTAATGCAAATTTAATATGCCTCCAATATTGATTTTACACTGATTTGTTGTAGTTAGTTACTTTTGAGGGGGTAGAGGTACGAGGGATGCATATGTTCTCACTAAGTTGTAAACTATTGTGGCAGGAACACAATATCCAGCATTTAGTAGAAAGTGTGAAATAGCCTAGGCTTTTAATTTGCATATATTGATTGAAAGAATAAATGGGAAGTAGAATAATAGAGTAACATTTACAGACAATAGAGACAAAAACAAAATACTACTTAGGGTATTACAAGAAAATTTATTAAACTAGGGAAACATTTATGTGGTAGAGTTATGGAGAATAGGCAAGTTTATCTATGTAAGAGTGTGGACTTTATTTGAAATACCTTTTAAATTTATCCTTAAGTTTATATAAGCATCTTTTATTATTTTTCCTCCCCTACTTGCTGAATCCTTCTCTTCCTAATTCACGAGAAGGTATTAACACTAAATATTTAAGAATTGCCTTAAACCTTGTATGTTTCATTGGCACAAATAGATGTTCATGGAGTGTTGTAATAGGGTGATTGGACTTGAAAGTCCTTGTCAGACCTTAAATCTCTTGGGATCTTGGGGGAAAAGAGTTTAAATGGGCTTTTAAAAATCTGAGAGGGGAAAAAGTGCACACACACACACACACACACAGTTACTTCTTTTAACCTTAGAAAAATCTTTGGAGGTTTCGTAATAAAGCCTATTATAATATGAACAATAGTTAAAAGGGCACTTATGATCCCAGGTGACTCTTTTGTAGAGGAGAATCATTGTCCTATATTAATTACCTTTTGACTTGCTTGCTACATATGGTAGATGTACTTTTTATTCTGTAGATTTTCTATGCTTAAAATTGAACACTTAAAAAAAACCAAACCCTCAGCTTTAAACATTTGAACTAAAATAAAACTGTTTGAAATGGAAAAATTAATCATGTAAAAAAACTGTTAGTGAATAAAGACTATAGCTATCTTACCTTTAACCACAATTTTGATTGGTGTAGTTAAATGTAAGTCTGTTTCTCAGACTGCCACCTATTGGATTCTTATTGAAAAGAATTTCATTTTCTGTACTTAATCATCGAACTGCTTACAGTCTATTAAAATTGCTTTGTTCTTAGGGAATGTCTTTTTCTGAGTTCCTTTGAAAATACAGTTAAAAAAAACCAAAAAACACTTGAGTGTTGATGCTGTATGTATTGTGCAGTCTAATCCCAGGACAGAAGAAAAAGGATATAAAGCGTAGAAAGCTGAGAAGCAACTACAATGTGCTAGGTTTCCAAGCTATTACTTACTGAGGTAGGTTTGTTCTGAGAGTGTAATTGATAACCATCACCTACTTTCTTACCCATCTATCATAGTATCCCCTTGCCTTTAACAAATAACTGGGCTGGTTTGGATTGCTTGATGGTGGAGTGACCCCAGAACTTCAACTCTGTGTGGTCTTCCCTTTGTTGGATTATAGTTGGTGCAAGTGTCTGTTGATGATTATTACTGAGCATGTCATACTAAGTGTTGGTCCCAAGGAATCAACTGGGATCCAGCCATATTTTCTATTTAAAACCCGAGATCCATATTGCAATTTAGAATGAATAATACCCTAGCCAAGAATCTTAACTCCTTTTACCAATGAATAATTGGAGCCCAAGTGACCTAACAGCGATTACAAATTCCAAGCAGTGTTATTTTAATGTATCTGTCGTCACATGTGTGCACTTCTATGAAACAGGACTCCTAACCCAGCACAATCTAGTGTGGTAGGGACGAGAATCACAAGTGGAGAAATAAGTCTGTGCATGACAAGCTCCTTTCTTTTGATATTCTCTCCTGGCAAATTTTGGACATATAATACCATACAGTGACTGTTAGCAGTTAGTGCCTATTATGGATTCAGATGGCAGTGATAGTATTCCCTGTATAGTGATATTCCAAAGGTGGTATTTTAGCTGAGAATTCAATTGGCTGCTCCCTCATTCTAGAAAAGATGATTCAGTTCTGTGTCATGAATCAACTGTCATATATATATTTTTTTCATTACTCTAGTCAAAATGTTTGGGTCACAGAAAGTTTGTCCTCTTTTATTTACATTAGACTAGCTTCACCCAAAGCTTTTTAACGTGAAACCAATCTTCAAAATGGGTTTGTCTCCTGGTCTCCTCACACTTCTCATACTTTTCATTCTAACAATAAGATCACTTTTCAAAGCACTCAGTCTCCTTGCAAATATACCCAAAAATTGCAACATCTCATCTTTTTAAGATTTTGTTACATATCAGTGATAGTCATTGTTTTGAGACTGGATTTTAAAGTTCAGCATATTTAATAATATAATAAATATTTATTAATAAATAATAAATAAATATTTATTATTTACCTACCCTGAAAATAAATTTGGTATTCTGTTTGTGCTGTTGCTTTTCCAAAAATGATTGTGATTTCTGTTTCCTGCACTCACCCTTATTCACATATTATATTACAGCTAGGAATTTGAGCCTATTATTCTGGTTAAAAACACCACTCATCCCAATATTTTCATTTAAGTAAGAATAAAAGCCTCAAATTAGAAGTGATAAAGCAGTGATAGCATAATATTGAGGGGAGGATGAATATTTCTCTTTCCTAGTAAATTTAAATAAAGTACCAGTTGGTCTAGATTTCTTCTAATACCTACAAGTGAATGACAATCTTTAGGTTTTTATAATTCAAAACTATTTATATATTCTATATAAATTAAATTAGCTATGTTTTATATCATAAATAAGTAATACATTTCTAAAACTATGAATAGGAAAATAGCATGTGCCCTAAATTTCATTTTCTTATATGTTATGCAAAGTAGATATGATCTTGGTTTTATAAATATTAAA
>PVKE010049604.1:0-11220 GCA_004027555.1 Craseonycteris thonglongyai | reverse complement strand
TTACCTTTTAAATTAATGAAACAATATGATTCCTCCCAGTCTGTGTTAAAATTATAGGTTCATTTTCTCTTATTTGGTCCACTCATTTTAGGACTAAAAAAATAAAAATAAAAATAGTTATAGAACTACAATATCATATCAAATTGCCACCATAATAATAGATTACCTACCTCGCTTTTAGTTCATTTAAAATCGAATAGATCAAAACACTGTGATCCTAGCTAACCGTCTCCGGGTTGGGTGGAGGAGAGTTTAAAGAGTGCAGCGGCTAAACAAGACGCCACATGTACAAAGGCGAAAGCTAGGGGAAAACTTACACATACGGTATCGCAAACATACCATCGGATATAATAAACCTGTGTAGATACTCAAACAATATTTTAAAATTCTAACAAATGTATACAAATAAATTATAGTTTTACTTAGTGTTTATGAAAAACTTCTGATGCAGTCAAATAATGGCGGGTGCACACAAATCGCCATGGCGCCCGCGGCCACGGGGTTGGGAATCCCTGCTTTAGACATTGGAACTACCTGATAAAGACTATAAAATAACCAAATTTATTATTTAAAAGAAATCGATTGAGGGGATGCCGGGATAGCTCAGCGGTTGAGCACTTGCCTCACAATTGCAAAGTCCCAGGTCTGATTCCCAGCCTGTGCAAACCCATATACTGAACTGTGGCGCAACTGGTAACCCCCGGGATCATGGCAAAGGTTCTCCCCTCCCATGTGGGAGACCTCCGGTTGGGTTCCCGCCCAGCACAGCCCCACATCCACCTGTGTGGAATGAAACCATGTCACAACTAAACATGTGCAACTGTGGAGACTGCTCTGGGCCTTCCCTCTTCTCTCTCTCCCTCTCACTTTCTCTCAAAAAAATAAATAAATAATAAAATAATAAAACAAAATAAAATTTATAATAAAAAAATAAATAAAAGAAATAGATTGACAATGTCTGTAGTAAGTAGGAAACTACAAAAAAGCGAGATGGCAGATTTTAAAAGAATCCGATTGAACATCTAGAAATAATAAATGCAATAAGTGAAATGAAAAACTCATGTCGGTGAGCTAACCACTTTATAGCAATTAGAGAGACAAAAGTTAGCAAGGTGAAATATCCACCACAGGCCAGGATTCAGGAGCTGGGCTTCTTAGGCAATGCCTGTGGTTATGTAGACACTACTGCCCTCTGGAGAGCCCACTGTCACCTAACTGTCCTGACCCTGGGCTCAGAGCTGAGTCACCCTTGAACAGGCTCGTGCTGAGACCAGTGCCAGCCCTGGGCAGCAGCAGCAGCCGGGGTGGGTGCCCTCACGCGGCCAGCAGTGGGGAAGATATGGAAAGAATGTTTTCATTTGGAATAATTCCTTCTGTTGCCTGTGGAAACTGGAAAAGGAAGCAAGCTTTTCTTTAAGGGGCCTTAACTAAATAGGAAGCCAAAGTGATTTTCTTTTTTATGCTGAGACAATTAGGAAATTCAAATTTCACAATATTGTACTGTTGTCATAGTATTAAAATTATTTAGTTTGCTTTGTGAAAGTCAATCTATATTTATTATAGAAGAAATCATCCAGATGATATGGCATGGCCATTTTGGAAGTACAATATTTTTATAGTGTCAGTATTTTTTTTAATAACAGTGGTTGGTCTCACAGAGTCTGGCAAAAAATACACTCGTGGTTAAAATGCAAAACTGATCAATTAGTTGGAGAAAGTAAATCTCCCAGGAACTCCAATTATTTGCATCATCTATCTTTGCTAGCTACATGAACAAAGTCATCTTTCCATATTTCTGGTTAATTATTACATTTATTTAGTTAGTTAATTACTTAATGCTATTAAAAAATTTTAAGTCCATATAATAAAATTTAATCTAGAGCCAAATCTGAGAATCAAGTGACAAGCACTAACTTTTGGTGGAAAGTTGATCAAATCAAGAGATCCAGCCAGTACCTTAAACTCATACCAGGGGATGCCAGGTTAGCTCAGCCCAATGGTTGAGAGCTTGTCTTGCAATTGTGAGGTCTGAGGTTCGATTCCTGGCCCTGGCCCCAGCCCTGCAACCCCATATGCTGAACTGTGGTACAACTGATAACTGCTGGGATGGCACGGGGGCAAAGGTTCTCACCTCCTATGTGGGAGGCCCATAGTTCAGTTCCCACCCGCATGGCCCCACATCCACCTAGTGTCACAAATAATGATGTACAACTATGGAGACTGCTCTGGGTCCTCCCGCTTCTCTCTGTCTCTCTCTGTCTCACCTCTCAAACAATAAAATAAATCTTTTTAAAAAAATTAAAAGATAAAATAAATAAATAACCTCATACCATATGCTTTAAATAGTGAATTCTAGCTACCTCATTAAAATCAGATCCAATAACTCTAAATACTAGATACAATATATGCTGATAATGTTTAAAACAGTTAGCAATTCCTGAACATCCCTGGCTTGTTCCTGGAAGCTGATCCTTGGAAGAACGCAACAGCCCAGAACCTAGCATTCCAGTGGGTATGTCCCAGCAGCCTGTCTGGGCCTGGTAACAAAGAACTGATCACTGAAAAGTATGCCACCACTCGGCTTTGGTGTTTCCGTTTTGTTGTAAAATTGTGTTGAGGCTACATGTGCAAGTTCCTCATTAAGGAATGCAATTTTCCCTGGTGTGCTGGGTTGTATTTGGAATGCTCAGTTCAGATACATTTTTATTAGATTCTGGGAGCTCTAGAGGTTTCTCATAAGTAAGCCTCTTGTTAATTGCCTTTTTTGTACATAAACAAAATCCCAAATTGGAATGTGAAAGAAATGAAGAACTAAAATTTCCCTACTTAAAATGCAATTCTTTTGTAGTTTTATACATGCTTTTTCCTTTTTCATTAATTATTTAACACATTTTTATGACCCTTTGGGGTAACTGGCCTGAATTAAAATGAAACTAGGAAAAAAATATATATGTAGTCCAAATGATGGTGTTTTTTTCCCTCCAGCAATAGTTCTGAGGGACAATGGGATGAATTTGAAAGAGCATGAACTTTACAATCATTCAGATCTGGGTTTTATCTGGGGTTTCCCAATTAGCTAATGTTTTTTTTGCAGTTTGTGCTCTGTGAAATGGCACTATCAACCCCACCCCACCTTGCAGTTGTTATGAAGGTTGAAGATAATATGAGTAAAGTACCTGGCCCAAGAGAAAGAGTTTTTAATATCATTCCCTTGTGTGAGTCTTGCCAGCATTTAATGATTTAAGCGCATCACTCTTGTGGGTTCTTTTGTTTGTTTGTTTTGTTTGTTTGTTTTTACACATAGCATGACCTGGTGGACTGTTCTTGCCCTTCTATATATTCTTTTCATTATGATTTCATTTACATCTGGACTTGAGACATACCTTCCTTCATATAAGTTAATTTACCAAATCTTCATGATAACCTGTGAAGGTCTGTCTCAAAGCCACCAACATGAACCCAAAATTCAAAATTAGAAAACCCACAAGGAATTAATCCACCATGAATGAGAGTTTGCTTACATAACAAACAACAGAATTAGACCCTGAAGCACTTCAGAGAATGGAATTATAAGATTCAATCTATAAGTATGTTAAAAAATTATTATTTTTTTTTTTAAGATTTTTTATTTTTATTGTTTTTTGACAGAGAGAGACAGAGAGACAGAGAGACATAGAAGGAGCAGGGCCCAGAGCGCTGACAGCATTAGTTTTCCATATAGTTTCACTCCACAGGTGGACACGGGGCTGCACAGGGCAGGAACTGGGCCGGGGGCCTCCCACATAGGTCCCAGCAAGAACTGAACTGAGGTCACACCCCAGTTCAGCATGTGGGTCCGCCTAGGCCGGAGCCAGGATTCTATCCTTGGGCTCCGGGGCTGCAAAGCGAGCGTTTAACCTGCTGAGTCATCCCAGCTTTCCCTATTTTTTTATTTTTTAATCATTGTTTTAGTTTTTTAAGATTTATTTGTTTTGACAGAGAGAGACAGAGAGAGAAGGGAGAAGAACCCGAGAGCAGTCTCCATAGTTGTATGTCATTAGTTTTCGACATAGTTTCATTCCACACAGGCCGGGGCCAAGACTAGATCCTCCTACTCCAGGGCTGCAAGGTGAGTGCCTAACCCACTGAGTCATCCTGGTATCCTTGTAAACAATGATTAAAGTCATAAAACAAAGAATCAAAAGCATGAAAAATAAATGGAATGTGATAAAAAAGATTCGACAGGTATCAATGATCACAAATCCACTGATGGGTTAAATAGAAGATTAGAGTAGCCTAGGTTAGAATCAGGCACTGGAAGATAAATCTGACAAAATTCAAAAAAATGTAGCTCAGAGAGATAAATACTGACAGAATTATGAGAAGTTTATAATCCCCAATGACAATGGGAGATTTTTACCATACATCTCAGAAATTTCTAGATCAAGCAGACAAAGTAAGAAATGTATTAGCACACCATAGATAAGCAAATCTTGCATACAATAATTAGAGAATTCACATTCCTCTCAAGTACATATGAGACACAAAAATGGCAATAATTGACTATGTACTAGGACATAAAATAAGTCTTAACAAATCATAAAGGTTATTATCATACAAAACCATATGCTTAGATGACAATGATAAATTCATTTTTAAAAAAGATACATTTAAAGCTCCACTTTTTTGTAAATCTCTCTCTCTCTCTCTCTCACACACACACACACACACACACACACATGATGAATTACAGGTTCAGTAAAAGATACTGCAGTAAAAAGATTTCATCTTACATCTGGACAACAGCTGCAGGCAGAGCCAGCACCAGATTAAGTTTTCAATAGTCCACAGTCATTTGTCTAAGATTCACCTGACTTTGGCACAGGCCAAACTGTGCCATTAAATGCAGTGAATTAAATGCGAAGGGTTAAGAATCACTAGCCTGCTTCTTTCGAGTCTTTAATGAGGACATTAATGTCCGCATTTCCCCCCAGGGATGCAGTGTTGCTTCTCGTTTACTATCTTGGCAAGGGGTAGAAGTTCCAAAGGCTTCCACTCAGCCCTGCCTACCATAATGACTCCATAACAATCCCCACAGGTGGGGGTTCTGTCAATTGCCAATCTATTCCAATTATGCTTCCAAGAACCAGGAAAATAAGCACAGGGCGGGTTCATGGGCCAACTGGGCCCATGGTGAGTCAGACTTGAGTTGAGATTCCATCTATCACCTGTTCACCATGCACCCCTACTTTGAGTGGTGGGCCACAGTGGCATTTGGAATCCCAAGGAACTGCCATCACTTCAGAGCCAGTGTCTAGTAATTCCTGGAAGGTCTTGCATTTCCTTTTTCCCAGTGCGCACTTGCTCTAGTAAATGGCTACGGTTCCTTTGGGGAACGGAATGCTTGGAGGAAGATTAAGGTGTTTGCTTGTGTCAGTGACACAAGGTCTTCCTCAAGGGAATCTCACTTTTCCAAAGGGCTCTGGGTCTGTGAATTGACTTAGGTCTGGAAACTGCGTGAGAGGGCATCATTCTCCACTATGGTGACTCAAGTCAGGTTTTTGACTACCAGACCTAGAGTTTTTCCTATTATATAGATCAGGCAATCTTCTAGTAGGCTAGTAGGCTAATTGATCATTCCTATGGACACCGAGCTCAATTAGCTACCAGAAAACATCTCTGCAGGTCAAGGCATTGTGATTACTGAAACATCCCTGATGTCTGTTATGATGGACGTGCCCACCTTGACTTTGATGGGTACGTGCTTACACTGGCCTGTGCTACAACTGAATGCCATCATCCTCGTTGAAATCAGAAGCCTGTCTTACAGGTGGCATCCCCTACAGTCATAACTGGCCTACAGCGGAGAGCAACCACAGAATGTCTCAAGGATGCAGGTGATCCCCTCGTTCATATATTTCTCGGGGAAGCCGGGATGGCTCACCAGGTTAAGCACTCGCTTTGCAACCCCGGGCACCAGAGATTGAATCCTGGCCCCGGCCCGTACGGACCCATATGCTGAACTGAGGTGTGCTTCCCATGCAGGAGGTCCCCAGTTTAGTTCTTGCCCCCCGGTTCAGCCCCTGGCTTGAGGGGGTGTGCCTGCCATGCAGGAGCCCCCCAGCCCAGTTCCTACCCTGCGGGGCCCCTGCCCACCTGTGTGGAAAGAAGCCATGTCAAAAGCTGATGATGTACAGCTATGGAGACTGCTCTGGGCCCTCCCCCTTCTCTCTGTCTCTCTCTGTCTCTGTCTGTCTCTTACAAAAACAATAAAATAAATCTTAAAAAAAAATATATATATATCTCAATTTCTTAGCAAAGAGGTATCTTCTTGGGTCTCCACATAGAATAAGTTAGGGGATAGGTCACATGTGATAAATCCAATCCAGCATTGCAATCTCCCTACTACACCTTTGCCTTTCTTCCTCCACTTCATTCCAGGAAAGCCCTGGCATCTTAACCTCATTAAGCTTGACCTCATCAAACTTGAATATTGAACTCAAGTTCAGTCAATCAACCAAATAAGAAGCTAGAGCCACCTCTAACTATACAATCTAACACACTATACCAAAAATTCTAGTAAGCATATTCATATAAAAATATTTGCCTTGCTATAGTATTATATTGTACCCTCCTTGTTCTATGGACTTCATAGTCCATTCCCACCAGGTTAATGGTTATATATGTGTATACACACACCAGGTTAATGGTTATATATGTGTATACACACACACACAAAGAATTAATACATATAATAGCAAAGTCCTGAAATTCTTTTGGTGCTTAAACTACTACCTCCTGGGTCATACTGTGTTCCTGTCCCTCTACCATGCCAAGACTTGACACTATTTATGACCTAGTGGTGGCAGGGGATGGCTGTGGTGGAGTCCTGAGGAGAACAACGTCCTCTTTTGAGGCATCTGCCTCCGGTGAGGTAGTCACAAGTTTTTCAGTAGAGTATCCTCAGACACTAGAGGGTAAACTTCTACTGGCAAGGGGCCTCTGAGTGACCTGGGAGGTCAAGATGATCAGTTCATGCAGATGTCTCCATACACTTGAGATGTCTTAATTTCAAGGTTTAGAATACTATTCTTTCCTGATCAATGCCCTAACTTTCCCATAAAAACCTTGTCAAGATTGTTAATTCAACAGTTATTATAATTCAGCAACCTACACAATTAAGTTTTGTTTTTTATTTTCAGGACTTTTCTGGAGCAAAGAAGTGAGAAATTCTTTGAGGGTTATCATGGAAGCTCTCTGGTTCTTGTTCCCTGACTTGAGCTGCGAATTAATAGCCTCGAGCTTGGCATTTTCTCCTTATAAGTGCTAAACACACTCAGAAGAGCTTCCCTGCCACAGTCCTTACAGTCACCGTTACTGCCATGACAGTGATGGGCAGCAGCCACATGGGCTCCCAAGGCATGCCCTTCAGTTCACACTTCAGCACAACCAACCACGATGACAGTCTGATTAACTGTGATGCCTCTGCATGGCATGGGTTACTGGCAGCCCATTTCTCATTGACATAGAGATCAGCACTGTGTTCAAGCCCATGGCCACAACCAAACCACTGCCCAAACCCCGCCTTTATGGGTCTATTTCTTGGACCATTCCTGGTACCACTTCTCTATTAATCTGTGCTCAATCAAGAGGCAGAAACCACATAGTAATGTAAACAGGGAAGTTTACTATAAAAATATTATTAAATAAAGATAGGATAGTGACTATGAAGATGTGAAGAAGATTCTAAAAAATCTTTGAGGGCTGAGGGGGAGATCCAAGGCTGTGGTTCAGACCTCCTGGAACAGGTGTTTGCAGTCACTGCATGGCAGAGAAGTTTGCTGGGTTTCCCAGACCAGAGCTAGTCAGCAATCACAAGGCAAAGCAGGAAACAACCCTGCAGCGTGAAGGGACTGAGGCTGGTGGGAGGCACGCAGAGAGAGCTGAGGCAGCTGCAATATGTGGGGTGTACATCAGGGGGGTGGTAAGGTGAGCTGAGGCTGGTGGGTGGGCATACAGAGGGAGTCAGGGCACCACTGTGGGAGAGAGGCCTGCCATGTGCTGTATCCTCTTGGGAGGGCAGCAGCAAAAAGCTCACTGGGTCCACACTGGGGCTTCCTGGTGGCTGAGGGGACTGCATTCCCTGGGCACATGGCTGGAGCAGAGCACTCCTGGATACTTTCCCTGCCGCACCCACCACCACCACCACCACCACACACACACACACACACACACACACACAGTCCACAGAACATGTAGCTGGAGCAATAAAAACAAACTGCAGCACACTGGAACCAGGGAGAAAAACTCCCTTCTTCCTGCATTGTCCCTCCTGTGCTCTACATCATGCTCACTGTAGGGCAGAAAACACTGAAATAGTTTTGTTCATTGCTGAAGAGCAAATGCTAAGATGAATTTGTAACTGAGAGTTCATAAATTGATAACTGGTATAATGCTCTCAACCCCTTTGCTAGGGTGTTTATTCAAGCAGCTCCAGAAAAAAGAAAAGAAGAAGTGTTCTTTTACAGCCCATTTGTAAGGCTACAACATTTGTTTATTGATCCCTGCTATGGACTAGGCACTGTTTTAGGTCCTAGGGTCACAGCAATGAACAAAACAGATCTATTACCCACCTGCTCTCATAAAGCTCACACTGTAGCGAGGGAAACTAGACAGTAAACACACACACACACACACATGTACCAATCGGCCATGCAAAATAAGCAAGGAGAAGGGTACAAAGTGAAGAAGAGAATCTGTCTTTCAGCTATGATGGACTGGCTTGTTGCAGACTAACCCTCCTCTCTAAGAACAAAAAGAGCTTGATAAAAATAAAAACAAACAATGTATCTGAAGTGATCAGAGTGCTTCGAAGACAACCAGAATTTGAGGGGCCTAGTTTCCAGAGAGAACAGAAAATCACTGAGGTGAGCCCAAATTCTCCTCTACAGGGTGAGAGGCTAAGAAGCTTATCAAAAAGGGGCCATGGAGTGGCCCAGAAGCTTGGAAGCTCTCCAGCAATCTCGTGGGGCTGAGGAAGCTCCTGAGACAATCAGGACTTGAGGGGCCAAGATCATGGAGAGGACATTCCTAAAAACACAAACTTTCCCTGCAAGGCATCTGCTTATTTGTAAGTGGCAGAGTGAGAGGCTAAGAAGCTGAGCAGAAAGCATACGCCAAGAAATGAGAATCCAACAGAGCTCTTGGTTGGCTCATGGTGCAAGGGACATAAAATGTGGAGTTTAGGCTCTTAAGGAGGAGGGCTTCCTATAAACCCCAGGCTCTCAGTTAGGATCT
Source organism: Craseonycteris thonglongyai (assembly GCA_004027555.1). NCBI lineage: Eukaryota > Metazoa > Chordata > Mammalia > Chiroptera > Craseonycteridae > Craseonycteris > Craseonycteris thonglongyai. The sequence goes on along the minus strand of PVKE010049604.1, from coordinate 1,944 downwards.
TTTTAAGGTCTACATCCTAGAAATGATGGGAAACCAGAAACCAGAAGTAGATAAAACCTGAGAAGAGCAAATCAGCCACAAATTAGCTCAATGCCTGACCAGATGACTGTGTTCTACCTCTAACTCTCTGCCTAGAGAAATTGAAGTAAATATTCTCTGGAGAAAGGTAACATCATCCAGAGTGTCTACGGTTTTCCATACAAAATGTTCAGCACTGAATAAAAATCTACCAGGCATAGGAAGAAATGGGACCGAGAAAACTAGTCAACTGTAACAGATCATTAGGAGATCCAGATACTGGGATTTCAGATGCAGATTTTCAAATAGCTCATTAATATGTTCAAGAGGGGAAGCCAGGATGACCCAGCCAGTTAAGTGCTCACTTTGTAGTCCTGGGGACCGAGGAACGAATCCTGGCCCCAGCCCGTGTGGACCCATGTGCTGAACTGGGGTGTGCTTCCCATGCGGGAGGCCTCACCCCTCGGTTTGGCCCCTGGCTCAAGGGAGTGTGCCTCCCATGCTGTGGGGGGGCCCTGCCTGGTTCCTGCCCTGCATGGCCCCTGCCCACCTGTGTGGAACGAAACCATATCGAAAACTGATGATGTACAACTATGGAGAGTGTTCTGGGCCCTCCCCTCCTCCCTCTGTCTCTCTGTCGAACCGGGGGCGGGGGGCGAGAACTGAACTGGGGGGCCTCCCACATGGGAAGCACACCTCAGTTCAGCATATGGGTCAGCATATGGGCAAGCACTTAGCCCACTGAGCCACCCTGGCTTCCCAAAACAGTCAAAATATTGATGGGAATATAAAATGGTGTAGCTGTTTTGGAAAACAAAGTCAGGTCGTTAAAAAACTAAATATAGAATTACCGTATGATTCCGCAATTTCACTTCTGGGTATACAGTCAAAATAATTGGAAACAAGGACTCAAACAGATCTCTGTACACCAACATTCCTCGGTAGTATTATTCACAATAGTCAAAAGGTGGAAACAAAGCACATGTCCATCAATGGATAGATGGATAAACAAAGCATGGTTATATACATACAGTGGAATATTACTCAGACATAAAAATGTATGAAGTACAATTTTTTTCTACCTGAACTTTGTAAACATCCTAAGTGAAAGAAGCCAGACACAAAAAGCCACATATTGTATGATTGCATTTATATGGAAACATTTAGAAGAGGCAGATCCATAGAGACAGGAGCAGACTGAGGGAGCTGGTGGTGGGGGAATGCAGAACTGCCACTTAGAGAGTGCAGGGCCTCTGTTTGGAGTGATGGAGAAATTCTGGAACCAGATAGTGGTGATGATTACATGGCATTTTGAATGTACTTAATACACTCTATGACTCTGAAATAGTTAAAACGGTGAGTATTATATTATTATGTGTATTTTACAACAATAAAATCATTATTGATGGAAATTAGTAAAGACTTAAATAAATTTAGGGCTATACAATATTCATAGAGTGGAAGTTTCAATATGGAAGAGATTAGTTCTTAGCAAATTGATCAATAGATTCAGTATAATCACAGGCGAAACTCCAGCAAGTATTTTGTGGCACCTGTCAACTGGATTCTAAAATGTATATGGAATTGTAAAGGGCAAAGGATAACAAAAACAATCTTGAAGTAAAAGAACAAAATCAGAGGTCCCACACCAATAGATATCATGACTTACCATTACCATGTACAATAATCTTTAAGACAGTGTGGTATTGGTGCAAGGCTAAACAGTCTGATGTTATGTGTTTTCTGTATCAATTCCCCACATTAGAAAATGAAAATGACTAAAATGGAAAACCTGTGAAGAAAGCAGGTGAACTTACAAACTAGAGAAGCATATACAGTGATCCCTCGTTTTTCGCGGTTAATGGGGACCAGAACCTTCCGCGAAAGCTGAAAAAACGCGAAGTAGGATTTGCCCCTAGGAATTTT
>PVKE010049603.1:0-11218 GCA_004027555.1 Craseonycteris thonglongyai | reverse complement strand
AGAAAAACCTCTTATCATCCCAGTCAGTCACAAACAAGCGTTTTCTGCAAGTTCTTCATGTAATTTTCTTTCCAGATGATGCCATCATTGTTAATGTTCTCTTTTGGATTTCTTGTTTCTCGGTCAAGTTCATGGCATTGCCATTTGTGAAGAGACCTTCCATTTATCGTATCAATGTACGGTATTATTATGGTATGTTCGAAAAATGTCATTCATTAAAAATTTAATTAAAAAAAGAACTGGTGTTGCCTCGGAAGTGGGGGATAGTCTTATACAGCAAATATAGGCCTAAACCTATGTTTTAACTGTAAAATTAGGGGGTCGTCTTATACGCCGAAAAATACGGTAAAAAAGTTTTGGAAAAATAACTAAAAGTTAAGGTGCCAAAATATAAAAAGTCAGGTTAATTTGAGTCATTTAATGGTTCTGTAAGTTCCCTTACTGGACCACTCTGGATAGAGACAATAAATTGAAGGTAAATTTTTAACTCCTTTTTTCCCGTCTGCCAAAAGCATATTTTAACGAGAGGATATAATTTCATTATCTATGCAATTTTTGTACATTTTTGCATTTTCACAAGTTTCAGCAAACTTTAGACTGTCTCTGACACAATTTTCATAGATTTATCCTACTTTTTATGCTTATCCAGTGAGCCTTCCCTTCCACATTTTCTGCACATCCTTTGTGCTCAAAATAGAGCTCGATACACAAACCTGTTTCTTCGGATACTTTCTTTCCTTTTAATTGGGACATCTGACTGGATTGTCAGTATTTTATCTTACAAGGAACTTCATCGTAACCCAATTTCCTTTTATTAGAGTTTTTGGCCATTAGATGAAGACTAAAGTTATCAAAACTTTTTTAAATACTCTTTGCTAAAACTTTCCTCATTGACTCTCATGATACAGACCCACATGACCCAGTCTCAGTAGCTGACCAATCTCACAGGCTGTATTTGGTGAGCGCACAGTGCTCTGCACCAGGGCCTCTCAGCGGTGGTGCTGACATGTACGTTGGATAAATCGTCGTGAGGGGTTGTCCTGTGTTGAGCATCCTTCCTGGTTTCTACCTCCCGCTAGGTGTCAGCAACCTTGCTCCCCAACCTTTCAAGGTGCGACTACCAAAAATAGCTCAGACATGGCCAGATGTTCCCTGGGAACAAAACTCCCCTATTAGGAAACCAGTGTCCTAAACTAGCTTAGGGAGTGAACGCTGACCTGCCCAGACTTTTGCGGGTGATGGAAATGCTCCATAGCTGTCTTAACATGAAAGCTACTAAGTAAGCACTTGAAATGTGGCTAGTTTGGCTGGGAAACAAAATGCTTTAATTTTAAATCCTGTATATACTGTGAGGAGCAATTGAATAGCTATTTGATTCTTTTGTTAGAAACCATTTGTGATGCTGACAGGCAATGTAAAGCCCTAACTCCAAACATTTTAGGTTCACTCTGACTAGGCATTTGTTCAGGTGAAGTTAAAGATCACAAGTTTAGAAATTTAAATCCTCTTTTAATGAGAAAAGTGATGAAATAAATTATTTCTGTATGATAGTGTTAAATGAAAATATACGAATGCTAAAAAGGTACTCTAAGTAAATTCTGGTAAATAATTTCTCTAAAGGCAGTAAAACTCAAATTGAAAGAAAGAAAAAACCAACCCATGATTGAAAGAAAACATTTATTGAATCAATACTTTCTTTTTAATATCTACAAGCCAACAATGAACTCACTTTATTCAAGAATGAACACAATGTACATAAAAAGTATGTTTATATTATAAAAATATGTCAATTTTATGTTTTGGGTGCTGAGCATAAGTCATTTTAAACAAAATCAAGGCAGACTTGCTCTCTATAATGCAACTGCTATAACGTAACAAAAGTGAGAGCTGACACACAGTATCTTTAGAGGCCCATGGCCGCACCCACGAGCACTCACCATCTCCGCCCCACACTTAGTGGCAACACTTTGTGCCCAGATCAGGGAAAGCACCTGTTTTTGAGTATAGGTCACCACCAAGCTCTGTGTCATCGGTTAAGTCTTCACTCAAGCTCCCGTGCTTACCAGTTATTAGCATGTGCTTCAGCAAAGTTTAATAGTCCATCTTGTTTAATTAGCTTCAATTTTAAAATGAGCTACATCACTGTGAGGACCAAATGACCTCCTGAGAAGCACAATCCCACTTACGAATGTGGGAAAGCTGCCTCCTCCACACTCATATCTTCAAGTTGTCCTAAAAAATTAAAAAATCTCTGTCAAGGTTACTGTCTTACAATTTCTGGTAATGTCCTTATTGGATGTATCGGCACCTTCCTGGGCACGCGCTCTAGTACTCAGTGTGGTGGCCTGTGGGCTCACCACGGGAGACATGCTCACTGGAGTAGTTAGTTGGTCCCTGGAGAAGCAAAAACGGTAGCGCTTGGGAAAAGCGACCTTGGCTCCCTGTATTGTTCCAGGAGTTAGATGACAAGTATAAAAACTGTATTAGTTTTAAGTCAAACTAGAAGTAGGCTAAATGGCCCCAGTATTGACAGTAGATGGAGTCCGTCCTTAAAAGGGCTGGTGCACAGCACTGTCCCTGGCAGGACACTGACTGAGCAGAACGACGGTGACATACTACAGAATGCAACAGCTACACAGGGAGTTAATGACACCAGATGAAATCGGGTTTAGACATTACTACACAAACTATTTTGATTACTAACCATCCATGCTTTTTCTTAACAAATTCTCTGAGACTGATGCCTCTGAACGCTCAAAGTTGCAGAAGTACAAGGTTTGAGTAACCTCGTGCCCCCATACCAGGTAAGTTAAAGTCAAGAGACTTGGGAAAGAAATGCTTTCATGTTTTTCTTACATATATGATCCCAATATTTACTCAATTACCTGTTTCATAAGAACCTGGGCCTAAGATGAGCAGAAATAGATGAAAAAAGGAAACTATCACTTTCAATTATGGCTCATTTGCTGCCTGGAATGTTAATCCTACCAAAAGGAGTTAAACCAGGCCGGACTGGACACAGATAGTGGTTTGCATTCTTTACACCCTTATGGGGAAGGTCAAGCATTTATAGAAATACACACAACTTATGAAGAATAAACTTACTTTGGAACCTAAGAAAAGATTTTCTTATCAATTCCATAAAAAGTCACCAGACAGGTGGTTTTCACAAGGAGCAATTTGGCGCTGGAAATAACTGAACAACATGTATTAAACATAAAAACAGAACAAGAACACAAAGACGTGAGCCGCTCTACTAGGATGAGGATGCTCCGAGCCAGACTGGATAAGGGCGTCACCATAGCACTCAGACACAACCACACCTGCTTACAATCACAGGTCCTTGCTCTCAAAATAAATATACCAAACATTTACAACAGAATGAATGCAAACTTCTCTTTTATTATAATTCTAACTAAATAGACCAAAAAGTCATACTTCTAAAATAAGCTACAAGTTACCTTGTTTTTGTGAAAATGATGTGACTTGGTACCACAGCTAACCTTTCTTTAATAGCAGCAGTATCATCAGCCCATGGGCTCCTATACGAGGCAACTTCGTAAAGCATGCAGATACCTATTCTGCTGAAGTTTCAAATGAATAAAAATGGGCATTGTGCTTGTGGGTCTCATACCTTCCAAAATATACATAAATGGTGACAAATAATAGTAGGTCCTTGCTTAGCAATAACATCATAAGGCAGAGGGTTGGAGATGAAGAACGTTTAAAATGGGAAAAAAAGCAAAATAGTGCTAGCATTCACAAAAAGGTCATGCTGAGACCAAGTCCATATTGATAAAAACTGGAGGGTAGGCCACAGTCTACGGAACTGTGTCCATGAGTGCAAGACATGCATGCCGGTGGGCAAAAATGCAGGATTCGTGTGACAGAGGAGCGTCTTCGGAGCAGAACAGCAACACCCCACTGGAGTAATCACAACAGGACCAACAAGATGCCATCACACTTCTTTTTTGTAATTGAAAAGAAAAGCAGTCACGACAAAAAGAAGTAAGGACTAGGAGACAGAAAATGTAGAAATTCACAATGACCTGTAAAAGCAAAAGGAAAACCAAATTATTTTTACACTTTAGGGATCATTCTTTTTAAAATTGGTAATGAGAGATTTTTCAAAAACAGGGTATTAAATATAATATTACTTCATTATGTACATGGGATTCTGCACAGAATCAGCAGTCAAAATAATTTCTCTCTTGCTTAAAGGACACATACACAGCATCTCGTCACCAGAATCTCAGTTAGAGCCTCCATAGCAACCGGATGTCTTAGAGCAGTGATGTCCAACTTTGTGGCTTCCCTGGGCCACATTGGAAGAAGAATTGTTTTGGGCCAACATAAAATACATTAATGACAGTTGATGAGCTAAAAAAACCTCATGGTTTAGGAAAGTTTATGAATTTGTACTGGGCCACATTCAAAGCCAGTATGCAGCCCGTGGGTTGGGCAAGCTTGTCTTAAAGCATTTAAAGTACCTCATAAGGAAAAGAGTAACCTAAAATTAATATTCAAATAGTAACGCCTCTGACTCTAACTTGAAACACTTAAGCAAGTAAAATATGTTGCCTTTTGTTCACAATTTTTAACAGAAAACAAAACACAATTGACCCCCTGAATAACATGGGGGTTAGGGGCACTGACCAACCAATTCGTGCACAGTTGAAAATCTGTGTGTAACTTCTGACTCCCCCGAAAGCTAAATGCTAACAGCCTACTGTTGACCCAAAACCTTATGAACAGTTCACTAACATGTTTTGTATATATATTCTTACATATACTGTATTCTTACAATAAAGCTAGAAAAAAGGATGTATTATGAAAATCATAAAGAAGGGAAAATGCATTTACATTATTTACTGAAAAAAATCTATGTGTAAGTGGATCCACACAGGTCAAGCCCATGTTGTTCAAGGGTCAACTATATCTACCTTTGAACCTAGACTCATTAAGGCTGTCCGGCCACGTGTGACCCCGAAGTACTCACAGGAGGAGGGATGGAGCTATCCTGCCTTCGTGTCCACGAGCTGCACCTGCACACTGGCGGACATGCCGCCTCCATAGCCTCCCTTGGACTGCATTTGGTTCTGAATGGAGCTAACCTAAAACAAGACAAAACCAGGACAAAAGTCACCAACGAGGGCCAATGCAACGAAGCCACACTTGGCTCAACATTTTGGCTGCTTTTGTTTTTGCAACAACTCCCTCATCCCTTACTTTCTCTAGTTCCCAAATATAAAAATCATTTTTGTAATTCACAAGACACTTGGTAACATTTCAAAAGCAGTCAAAAGTATGTAAATCAACTCAACTCTCAGTTCCTTAAGTATGTTCTTAATTTACAGAAACCTCACATGCATGATCATCTCAATTACTTACAAGAGAATCAGAAACAAAAATAAGTGTAAATGGACCAGCCAAAGATACATTTTAAAAGGACATGTAGTAAAATTAACATAATTGATAGTCTTAATAACAGTCTGATAAACCAAGAATGTAAGAATCCAAAGACCTGGACTGTGGCCCATATTTATTTAATATTGTAACTCTAGGTAAGCTATTTATCCTGAGTATTAAGCTTCTTAGTCTAAGTCAGTAGTGTCCAACCTTTTGGCTTACCTGGGCCACACTGGAAGAAAAGTAGTTTTGGGCCATACATAAAATACATTTAATGATAGCTGATGAGCTTAAAAAAAAAAAAAAGTCACAAAACAATTTCATAATGTTTTAAGAATTTGTGCCGACTATCTAATTGTTACCAATCAATGTCACCCCATTAAATTTAACAATAAAAAAAAAAAAAAAAGAATTTATGCCGGGATGCATTCAAAGCCATCCTGGGCCGCAGGTTGGACATGGCTGATCTAAAAGATAATCTTTCTTAACTACATTGCTGGGCATTTTCTAATAGATTATAGACATAAAAATACTGTATTATTTTCTTTGCTTGCTGAAACAAAGGCACATAAAGTTACTTGCAAATGGAAGCAGAGAATAAGGCTAGACTGCTAGAAAAAGGAGCAGTAGCGTGGCTTTGGCGTGCTGACCTAAAAGGAAGTCAACACAAGCAGTCAGGTCTAATACTAATTTATGGGATCCACTCAAAGGGCCCATTACGATTTGGGAGGGAGAAGAGGGAGATGGACACCACCCATCCACTAAATCACTCACTGACCACGTAATGTAACAAAACATGACATGCAAGGCACTGATTTTCATTGGTTATCCTGAATCAATGTTTAAAGAAAGCAATAGGACTTACCTACATTAATACTGGAGTAAGGTAGGTTTAAATATACTTTTTTTTTGGTAAGATTTATTTTATTGTTTTTGACAGAGACAAAGACAGAGGGAGACAGAGAGAAGGGGGAGGGCTCAGAGCAGTCTCCATAGTTGTATATCATCAGTTTTCAACATGGTTTCATTTCACACAGGTAGGCGGGGGCTGCACAGGGTGGGAACTGGGCTGGGGGCCTCTCACATGGGAAGCACACCCCAATTCAGCATATGGGTCCACACGGGCCCGGGCCAGGATTCAATCCTCAGTCCCCAACGCTGCAAAGCAAGCGCTTACTTAACCTGCTGAGCCATCCCGGCTTCTCCAGGTTTAAATATATTCTAATAGAACAGAATAGAGCCAAAAGGATTTAAGTAAGAACATAAGGTTGGCTCTTAAAATGGGAACACTTTTACCCATTTACTGAGAAATTTACTTATTTGGAAACAGTATGATTTCACATAATGTGCATTCACTACATTTAAGTTCAAGTGACTACTAGAAGAATGTAAGAAACAGGAAGGGCCACCTGCAGCCCCACCTGTGCTAAGGACACAGGCGCAGGGTCTGAGGAGGCTGCAGCCATCTGCTGTCAGGGCTGCTCGTTTCTAGTAAATCACATCAACTTTTGTACCAGAGTTGATTTCACTCTGGTGCCAAATAACTCCCCAGCTAACATGACATGTTAGCTTTTATAGATATTTTAGGCCTATTTAAAAACATCTTTATATTTGTATGTGATGCCATGCAAACTTTTTTCTGCCAAAAATCAGTCCTTCAATTTGTAACTAAAAGGCTTGCATTTTCTAATAGTAACCCTTCAGGGCTTAGCCTGAAAGTATTAAGGTGACTATAAACATAAAATATCTTAACATAATAGAGCTCTATTATAAAAAGGGTCACAGAAACATTTTCTAGCAAGTAGTTAATGTGAAAGGTAGTCTTGGGAAGAACACTCTATCTATCTGGGGAGAAAAAGAATCTACATCATCTGATCATTCAGCAACCCCAAGTGGAGGGCTGTTTCTCATGCACCAAGTTGTGTCCCAATCCCAGGTGCTCAGTTCTTAGGATGGAGCAACTTAAAAGAGAAAATGTTTCTTTGAATATACCACATGTCTGCTTGTGGTTTTGTCTTATGTGCACTATTACTGCACAGGGGAATAATTCTCTCACAGAATAGGCTTCTAATGAGTTAGAACTATCAATGACATTCAGGAAAGCATGATTTCATGACACTCAGCCTAAGAACCAGTGGGGAAGCCAGGATGGCTCAGCGGGTTAAGGGCTTGCTTTGTAGCCCCAAGGACCAAGGATCGAATCCTGACAGTCCATGCGGACCCAACATGCTGAACTGGGGTGTGCTTCCCACGTGGGAGGCCCCCAGTTGGGTTCTCACACCCTGGTTTGACCCCTGGCTCCAGGGGTCGTACCTCCCATGCAAGAGGCCCCCAGCCCCATTCCTGCTCTGCATGGCCCCCACCCGTGTGGAATGAAATCATGTCAAAAATTGATGACATATGAGAACTGCTCTGGGACCGCCCCCATCTCTCTGTCTCTGTCAAAAACAAATCTTAAAAAGAATAAAAAACTTTCAGGGGAGGGGGCTGTGTGTGACTTTAGTGACAACAACCTAATACAGGCAATGACTACTAAAAAAGACTTATCTATTTCTAAACAGCTAAAATACCTCACACAAATTCCACTTCGGGAAGCAAAGACTACAGGCTAGAACCTATGCCTGAGGGCCCACCTGGATCCTGCTCCTCGGCTGCAGAGGAGGAGGGAAGCCTCATTTCTACCTAAATCCATGGCACGACTCACAGACATGGATACCAAATGGGAATCTTAAGGAAAAGTAAACACCATAACTAAAATTTTAATTTGTCCTACAAAGATTTTTTTTTAAACCTGAAGTGGGGAAAAAGATATTTGTTGATGACAAACATTAAAATTCAACATATAGTAAATTTGGAACCATTCACTCTGTTTATATTAATAAACTATATTAACAAAGTTATAGGGTTCTACTTAAGTCTTTCCACAACACACTGATCCAAGAAACAAAGATACTGAATTATATTTTGACAGCAACCTGACAACCTCTTAACATTTCCACAAAACAGTTGAATGAAACAAAGTATTTTTCCTACAGATTTAAAACAAACAAGCTGTTTCCTTTCACAGAAGAAACAAATGTCATTTCTTTGCTTACCTAGTAACTAAAGTTTGCTGTATCTAGGATACCCACCTACCTATTATAAAAGTTTCTGTTCTCTTGTTGAGTCTTTTGTTAATGCTGTCCAGTAAGTGAGTCTACACAATGGATCATAATTTTGTGTTTACAAGAAGCCTTACTGGCTTTCTGGTTCTAAATACTTCAGGGATAATACAGCCACATCTGTTTACTTCATCTTTGGAGGAAAGAGACTCCTGATAAAGTCAGTGGCTTGTTGAAAAAGTGAAGCAGAGCCCTAACAAAACGTTCTTTTGGTGCATCTATTATTATATTGCATTGTTTTTCTCTTAGATGAAAATTAAAGAATAAATGAGTTCAGCTGAACAAATCAAAAGTGTATTCTGAAATTCACTGAAACCTCTACAAAAGATAGCAAATAGATTCCCCCCCGGTCCTTCATATCCTACTTCCAGATCCTTTAAAATTTAAAGTATTTATTCAGGAGAAAAAGGTAGCTATGAAGAGTTTAGTACCAGAAAATAGAAACAAATGCATAACTTGGCAAATTGGATGATTAATTTTTCATTGTTCATTCTCTTTTATGCTCATATATTTATATTCAGTGTCTACAAATTCATTTAGCATAAGTATAATCATTAAAAACATGAACCATCACACAGGAGTCATATAACTGCCCTAATGGCCTCAAGTGCATGTCCCACTGACACACTTACTGAATTCATTCCACTGAACAGGTCCCCTGATCCCACGTGGGCTGTGTGCACAAAGTTTGTTGGCTCTCCAATCATACTTCGGTCAATCCGCCGGCGTCTTTTCTAAAATGTGACAACAAAATGTGTTGAGAATATAATCTTAGCAACAGAAAACTTATTCTGATACACACACACACACACACACACACACACTATGAATAAATGGCTCTGTTTAATAACATAATAAATTTCCCCAGGACACAAAAATACTTAAGCCTTTTGGACTATCACAATTACTTCTATGATAAAATTCCCAAGAGGGATGCTGGATAGCTCAACAGGTTGAGCGCTTGCCCTGCCAACTCCAAGGTGTGGGAATCAAATCCAAGCCTGTGCAAAACCCACATGCTGAAATGCGGCACAACTGGTAACTGCCAGGATGGCAGCCAAGGTTCTCGCCTCCCATGCAGGAGGCCCCCAGTTCAGTTCCCAGCCCGCATGGCCCCACATGCACCTGTGTGGAATGAAACCATGTCACAACTAATGATGTGCAACTATGGAGGCTGCTTTGGGCCCTCCCCGCTTCTCTCTCTCTCCCTCCTTCTTTTTAAAAAAGAATCTTTAAAAAAAAAATTCCTAAGAAAATATACGCACACAAGAAATGATCAATTTCTGATCATTTGATCAGATGTCCAAAGCTAGACCAAATAATCTGTTTTAGGTTCTGAATAATAACCTACTTATATTTTACCCTTGTAAAAATATGAGACAAATGTAAAACTGTCATCAGTAGTCATTGTTAGCAAAGAATACATTGTGATTTGAGTGCAACACTGATGTTAAAACAGTCACAAGTTTCCCATGACTAGAAACTGTGACCTAACTGGGAGGGGCTGCTGGCACAGCTGGCTGCATGTTCTAGTACCAGCTCGGCTTATCCCTCTTTTCTTCCCTTTCAATAGTATACTCCTGAAATTTCAGTTTGTCTCAAAATTAAGACAAGTTATGTATGAACCTGTTGGATTACGTTGCTTTTGAATGTAAGATTTCATGTCTGCAGCTCCTGAAATGCTGGCATGATCCTGACAAATCCTATAAACGTAAGACAGAGCCGGGTGAAAGCTCCACAGGATGGGCATGTGACTTCTACACAGCCAGAAGAGTGAATCTCAGAAGCCGGTGTGCACTGACTTACTGTCCTCTAGCTTTCCTTGCTGAACAGAATCCCAAAATGGTGTATGCAGGACTGCAGACTTTGCCCAATGCCTTATGTACAGAGGGGCCGCTCAGCTCAGCCAGGGCCCCTCAAACAGGCACGTTTCAAAGAGTCAGATCTACTTTGGGGCCACTGGGAGTCTGGTCATCCTTTGCCCTGTGGACACAACAACTGCTAATAGTTCTACGTCTGCATCATTTCCTCCGGAAGGGTGTGTTTGGGGCTTCACAGAAAAGGCTACACTTGGCCCACATCCCCATGAGTGATTTATTCTAAACTCTGAGTAACTGCAGGAAGATGGCAGGAGAGACGTGTCACCAGGGTGCACTCAGGGCACCAAGACATGTTTCTTGAAAGAATAAACAGATATGACTGTGAATCGATATGCTTGTGAAAGGAGGAATATTACTATACATTCATAAACAACAATATAAAAAACGTACTCAGTACTGGAGGGTGGGGGAGGGTTAGGTATTCAAATGCAGAAGCTGATTCAAAAGACTACCCTCACACTGAAAAGCAACAGGCAGGAAGACTTCAACTCACATCATAAGGGTTATGTTAGGTAAGTAAATTATAAATCTGAAATTAGTATTTTTAAAGTTGAACTTTATTGAGTTGGGAGTCAAACTTTCCCTTTAATCTTAGGTCTCTTCATGCCCTCTAATTTCACCTTGATCTTATGATATAAAAGTGGGAGCTTTCAGTCCCTCCCCTTCCCTAAGGCTAGAAGCACAGTTCTTTTTTTTTTTTTTAATAGTATTTTGTTTTTGTTTTTGTCAGAGAGAGAGAGAGAGAGAGAGAGAGAGAGAGAGAGAGAG
>PVKE010049602.1:0-11218 GCA_004027555.1 Craseonycteris thonglongyai | reverse complement strand
GCAGACGCACAGATTGAAAATCACAATCTGCAAGCTGGACACAGTTTTCTAAGAAGCAAATTCTGCCTGATAGAGTTGAGTGGCAGCCTTTTAATATCCTCTTTCGAAATACTCAGTGGGCAAGGAGAGGCAGGCCACTGGGTCTTGCTGTATTATTTTAAGTGCATTACATATTTTTTAAGATAACCTGGGTGACAGAAAGGTGTAATTTGTGAGATGACTCCCCTATACCCTCCTCCTGGGGCCTTGTAGTAAACTCCTTTGGAGAAGATAATCTGTGTAATGCTTATATCATTAAATTATTTGATCTCTTATAGGAAATAAGAACATAATATAAGCACCCAGATTAAAAAACTGTGTGGTATGAAAGATCATTGCAAAATCGGGTTGAATTAAAAGCAAGGCTTTCTTTAAATTAAAAAAAAAGTTTCAATAACAATGTATATTAGTTTTGAGAAGTTTTCCATTTTATAGAACACTGTATACAAATGTTAATAGACTTGATTTTCAAAATAGCCCCAATAAAGGAATAAGTATTATGTTTAATTTACAAAGAAGGAATTCTAACTCCATAGAAATTTATAGAGTTTTTTCTATTTTATTAGAAAGGATCAGCAGAGTTAGGACTGACACGTGGGTGTTCTGACCCTAGTGTCACTTTTGTGTATGTGTGTGCACACCTATGGGCATACTATCTACACTCTGCCTTGCAATAGTCTCATCAAATGGTGCCATCCAATTTAACATCTGCTCACAAATGAGTCACCTGGACAATGGACATGTTCACATCACTGACAGGAGTTAGAAGCCCTGGTACAGTCATATATGTATATAGCATAAAGGGACTTTTTTATTTTAATTTTTAAATCGATTCTGCAAGGCCATTACAGGACCAATGAACTTGTATTTGACTTGCAGAATTCCAATTTAAAACAAGAACTGGACTATTTTGTCATGCAAAGTGAAGAGTAGTGAACAGATGTAGTTGATACAGTCAAATCACATCTCTACATGAGTTGATTTTAATCCTGTGTCTTTCTCTTTATGACTTGAAGTAAGAATAAGAAGAACAGTGGGTAACAATGAGTGTTCACTGTGTCAGGCCTTGTCCTAAGTACTTTGTGTATACTAACTTTGTTGAACCTCACAACAACCTTATACAACAGGTATCCCCTTTCAGAAACAGTGAAACTGAGACCCAGGAGTAGAATAACTCGTTAAGGGTTGTGTGGGTCAGTGGCAGAGCTGGGTTTTGCCTTTGCAGGCTGGCTCCAGAATGCATGCCTTTAAAGAAGAATGTATACTGCCTCTCATGAAAGTAGATTACATAATGGAGAGGAACTGCACAGAACTCCGGAGCCAGCAGAATCAGTTGGATTTCTGGCTCCATCTCTGCTACCATTGACTCATCTGTAAAATGCACATGCCAGTAAAGCCTTTTTCCTAGGATTTTAGGAGCTTCAAGTGAGATGATGTAAGTAAGCCTACTTCATTGCACATTAGGTAATAAAAAAATAGTAATTATAGAAGAGCAGAAATTATACTTTCAAAATAATCTACTCAAAGCCATTAATTAAAAAAGTAAAGAAATCTGGATGCCGAAGCCCAAATGAGTTAAATGACTAATATTATATCATACTGTCAGTGGCAAAGCCAGGATTAAAAGTCTCTAAACTCTGTTTAGGGTTCTTTGAACCACAAGGAGTAAATAAAGGAATTTATCCAACACGTAATTTATTTTTTCAATTTCAAATGCTTCCTATTGATATTTTAAATTATTTTCTTGTTTAAAGAGGAGTCTACCGACACTGACTGTTATTGGAGAGTCCTTTCAGTCTTGTCTATGTCATAATTATATACATGTGAAATGTACAAGTGTTTCTTCTTTCTCAAATGTTGACAATCATTGCATTGTATTGAAAAAAAGAGAAGGAAAAGATAATACATTGGCAGCATAGCCCCATCTGTTTTCTCAAACAACATAAATCACAAGGGTATCATGTGCCTTATTTCTCAGAGCTAGGATATCTTCTTATTTGTGTATTTGACAGCAGCTGTAGATCGAAGTAAGAGATCAGGAAAGCCACAAAAATTATAAAAAATAAATTAATAAAATCAAGCCCAAGCAAACACAAAACAACTTTGAAAGCAAGGGAACCTTCAACCGTGGCTCACTTGTTCATCAGCAAAATTCTTGAGCCAATCACATGGTACATTTTACCGAGACAATGAGAATACAAACTGACAAGCTGATCATGTTGCGTAAACTGTGGTTTTCAAAGAAAGCTGTCCTTGCTACCTGAACTGGCATTGGAACGGTAGGGATAGAAATGAACTATGTCATATTGTATAAGTTTTTGTGCAGGCACTAGGTGCCCAATGAAAATACAAATTATGTATTTAAAGAGAGGGGACATAAGAATCATCTCATGGTTCCTAGCATATGACTGAACATGAAGTTAAAATAAAAAAAAAAAAAAAAAACACAGCTTTTTGAATTGAATTGAAATGTGGCTCCTAAAACTTAATAAACAATAGTAATTGTATTGTTTACTTGATATTAGGGTCACCACCTTCAAGTAGTAAAATTTACAGATACACTAAAGAAATGTTCAGAACTATAAATGAAGATCGAATATAGTGATGATCCAGCTTCATGAACCACGGCAGCTGAGTTCCCCTTACATGCAGCATGTGATGGAAGTGCTTTAAGTTACAATTTCTTTCATTTTCTATTCGAGTAACAGATGTCATGTGAAAATGAGCCTTGGCCCCATACTGAACTTTTTTAAGTTGACTGAAGTCTGAATTTACAGCTGTAGGAACACTGTACTTCTAGCCTGGAAAGTAAGAAAACCAAAAACAAAAACACAGTTTGGCAGTTCAAGATACCAGTATCGTTTTGATATGGGTTCCTTTAATAGCATATTACTTTAGATTCATGATAATATTTTTAAAAATGGGTAAAAGAAAGAAATTCAGACAATTTTTTTCTACTCTAATGCACAAGATCGTGTTTAATGAACACTGGTGTTGGCAGAACAAGCCAGGGCTGAGAGGGCTCATAGGAGGAATGGATGGCAAGGGCTGCGGTGGGGGTCAAAGGGGTGACAACCTCTCCTAGCACCTCTTTCCTCACTAAGGACTCACACAATTCCCTTTGGATTTTACTTGGACAAATATAAAATAGGTAAAAGTCTAACAGCAAACAGAATTTGGATGTTCCCTTTACTCTCCTAATTAAGTATGTATATACCAAGCTGAACACGCTATGTTCATGAATTAGAAGAATTACCATCATTTAAATGGTAAAATTCTCCAAATTGATCTATAATTCACTAAAATCTTTATCGGAATTCCAACTGACTTCTTTGAATAAAGTCATATAAGCCCTCGGAGCCTTTCACATAGGAAGCTCGCTTCACTGAGAACTGAGCTGGGGGCACACCCCATTTCAGCATATGGGTTCACATGGGTTGGGCCAGGACTTGATCCTCAGAACTCAGGACTGCAAGATGAGCACTCAACCCACTGAGCCATCTGGCATCCCTAATCTCACATTTTTAAACTTGGGATTCCTTTTGATTTTCTTCAGTTTTAGAAAAGTGGATTATAGCTAGAATTTTTTGTGTGTTTGTTTGTTTTCAATTGCAATTTTCTAATGCCTAGAGAGATAGAATGGTGAAGATAAATACCAAGAACACTCCAGTAAAACAAGTTAAGTTCACTATGCATACAAAGAGAGAGAATGCATACCATAAGTGAGGAACCATAGAGCACCTTGCTAAGTGGGTGTTGAAAGGACTTGTTATTCTATTTGGTTGTGATTTGGTGGAGGATTATAATAAACAAAGATTTTGTCTAACTTAGACACCCTCAGGAACTATGGATAAGTAATTGTGATAAAGTGAAAATAAACTTAGTTAGAAAAGGAGAAGACCAAAACAAGACTAATGCTGTAATTGGTAAATAAAATAAAATAAAATAAAATAAAATAAAAATAAAGTGTAGTCATTCAGCTAGGATAGAGGGATGTTTGATGTTTTAGGGTTTGCACAGCAATGTTACTTTTTATTAGTCAATTCAACATCGTGATTTGGTCTTGTTTTTGTCTCACTTCATCATAGTCACAGAGTGACCTTCTCTAAAATTGATTTTCTGTAAGTAATTTATGTCCAACAGTTGAATAACAGGGCCTGACTGTAGGTGCCAGGTCAGTTCCTAACAATGTCAAGGCCTAGCCGTCAGAGTCAAGCAAGTCTTAGATTTTTAGGGACTAATTTTCTTTTTCTCATGAATGAGCTACGTAATAAATAGCACATTTGTCATAAAATCTGATGGGTCATTAAAATATGATCAAAGAACTATGGTGATGTAATTAAATTTACGAGTACACTGTTATGTTTTGTACATTAAACAAAGCAACACTTGTATACTACTGTTTTGTTTTGTTTTTAATCCTTGCTGTTAGCCACAATAAATGAAATTTAAAGCATTGTATGATCTAGCAGAGACTATGGGGGAAAATTATAGTAAGATTGTGGCAAGAGCTTATGTTTGAGCAAATAATCAATACAATTCAAAATGTGGTTGGTCTGATTACAACTCTTCATGACAAATAATTTGTCTTTGAAAGAGCAATAGCTTTCTAATAATGTGACAAATATTATTTCCAACTTTTAATGCCAGCAGTAAAGTTTGAAGTCTTCTATTTATATTGTAATCTTTCACTACATTCCATACTATCAATTTACTAAGTTTCATGTCAACCTCAAAGATTTAAAAGGATACTCCTTGGAGAAAAATCAGCTGTTTGTTCTTCAGAAGTGTGAATTCAACTAAAACACAGACTTATGGGAACTTCTGCTTTTAAAACAAAGCCAGTGTTTTATAATTTGCATATTTCTTTTCTCACAAAACATCACATTTTCTTAAAGAAATTTTATTATTTCCATTGATATATTTTTAATTAACCATTATTGTAAAACACTAGTAAATAAGGAAATAAATAAGCACATATGATGTAAACAGAGGTAAAGAATCCACTTGATTAACTTAGATTGAGTATTGAGTATCTACTGATTCTTAAAAGAAGCAATATTCTGTTATGTAATCTATTATAACTCAAATTATTTTTAACATTCACTCTGCCTTTTCTAACCATTGTGTCACCATATGTGAGTAATAATCTGATTTTTAGAAAAGTTCTAAATCAAGGAATCAATTTTTCTATAGATTAGTTCATTAAAAACATGAATGGCTCTTGTTAACATAACTTTACTCTATATTGGGTCATCCGATAATAAAACCTTATTAAGGTGGCTTTTATTCATGATAAACATCCAGATACTTCATCTCTGAGACTTTCTCATCATGTAGATCAAGCGTGTCCAACCTGCTGCTGCTGGCCACATGTGGCCTGGGACAGGTTTGATTGAGGCCTAACACAAATTCGTAAACTTCCTTAAAATATTATGAGATTTCTTTGCAATTTCTTTGCAATTTTTTTTTTGCTTATCAGCTGTCATTAGTGTATTTTATGTGTGGCCCAAGACAATTCTTTTTCCAGTGTAGCTCAGGGAAGCCAAAAGGTTGGCCACCTGATTTAATAGAGGAGTAACAGTTTTCTTTTAAACGAGCTTTATATAACCTTTCCTGATGAGTAATGAATAGCAGAGGTGATCCATTACATTTTGATCTTTCTATCATTGAATAAACCTTATCTTTCTAATTTTGAGTTTTAGGCTTGGAAGCGCGGAGAATTAAGCCAAAGAGGTTTGTTTAGTTTTGCTTTGTTTTGTTTTGTGTTAAAGGAATGAGTCGTCAAAGATCATGATTTCATAAACTAATGTGGTTTATTAGCCTTAGAATGTGTACAACAAGCTAAGGAAAAATGTATTCAGCTATTGGAGAAAAATATTTTGTTTTTGTTGCTTGTTTTCTAGTTTTGAACCTCAGAAAGCAAGACTGACTCAATTAGTTGAATTAACTGAATAATTGCTAGTAGGTGATGTTCATGTTATCTATATATGAAAAGAAAATAATGTGCTGAACATAAAAAAAAATTGTGATCTCATTGATTTCTATTTTAGGTGCCCAGATATTTTAGGCAAACCCTAGAAACATTAAAAATCTTTACCGGATTGTGTAGAGGTCTCAATTCTAATTAGTGATTAATCCCTAGTCACTTAAAATAAGTGAACAACTTTAACTCAGGTTTCCCAATGTATATATTTTCTTTTTTTTTTTCCCCACTTCAATCTTGATAGGAGCTTATCTGCCTATATTTTGGTGGAAATTTTTGGTATATTTTTGTGTTAACTTTTCCCATGTATGTATTTCTTTATAGTTCATAGCATAATTAACAGTGATTTTTCCCACTATGGTTAAAAATGAATGTGAAATGTTAGATGAACAGAGATTATATGAAGACTAATAAACAAAGAGCTATAATATATCACATTGACAGTTAAAGATCAATTGTAAAATGAGATCCAGAGAAATAGGCTGCAGAGAATCAATACCAAAAAGTTGTTATTTGAAAACTGGTTGAAATACTTTACAGCATTTGCATTTCAATGTACAGCAGAGAAATTTGAACGATTATGGATTCAGGTATCATTTCTTTGACTCAACAAGAAACTTTAATACACAGGATCAAGTATACTAATTTACCATTCTATGTGGATATGGAAAATTCTAATGGGAGGAGTGAATATGGAAGTAAAACAATATATGAGACATGACAAATTGCAAAAAGACCATTTGCTCTGTTTTTCTTCCATTTTTCTAGCATCTCCATCTTTCCTTGCATCCATATTTTTCCTATGGGAGCTATCAAATTTTTATATCATCAGGTTTTCTTAGCCAAAATGGATGGACCCCATAGAGGGGCATCTGACCCAAATTTTCTCTTAGAATCATAATTCTTTCTCGGCTATTTGTTTACTGAGAATTCAAAAAGATTCAAGGCCGTTTCAGAAGCTGGAAAGGTATAAACTCTATAAATCCATAGCTATTAGAGGCCATGCGAAGAAAGTAAGTTTGTAAGTGAAAGAAATAGTGCCAACATGCTTGGTGGAAAGGGCTTTACTACCTGAGTGCAGTTTGTTGGCCAAGGGAGCTTATATAAACTTCTGACCCCAGAGAATAGAGGCCTCACCTGTTCCTCTACCGATATCCAAAAACTACCAGTGAAGGAAGTCTTAATGAATTGTATCCCTTTTCGTTTAGCCAGGAAGGGTACATCTGAATGTGCTTCAGGTTTAATAAAAATAAAGACTCTGTCTCTTGCTTTCTCCTCCACCAAAGGCTTTTGAACAGATTCAGGGTGATCTAATGTGTAAGAACAAATGGAGAAGTTCTCAGGTGGTCCTCCTTTTTAAAGCAATGTTGCTCTCATTGAAATTAGAGTCAGCAGGAAGCTAGTGCTGATATGGGGTTAAAAGCATCATCCCATACTGGGTGATCGATGGATATTAGGTCTAGTTACGGTCTTGTGGTGTTTTGCTGGCTGAAAGTGCTATACATGAAAGAAACACAGGGCAGCTTAGACACAAATTGCACTTCATATAATATGTACCAGTAGATAAAGAAAATCATTACAAGGAGACTCTAGCATTGCCTGGCATTTACTAATTTATTAATAGCACTCCAAAGCACTTAGAGGCCTTATTGACACTTGAAAAGATGGGGAAAGAAGGAACCCAATGCTTCGTTGTATTTTCCTATTAAATTCTATTAAATCCAGTGACTATTTCAGTTAAATCAGTATGATAATATTATAAAGAATGAACAGTTAGGATAACTTTCCTTGAATAGGTATCTAGGGGGGGAAAGCAAACAAACCAATTTATTGATAGAAAAAAATCAACTTCTTACCAGGCAGCTTCACCAGCATATATGGGACCGCATTTAGCATTTTCTCTGAAATGCCACTGTGTTTGGAAATGAAAGAGTCATAAAAGCACAAAAGCATTTCCTGGACTTAAATATCATTCTCTGTTAATTTAGGTTTTCTTAATTAATACCGATCAAAACTGATCTAAGATTAACTCTCTTTAAAAATACTGCTCTAAATCTCTGCCATAGTTATCTAGTTATGAAAAATATTTTGTTTCAATGGATATCAAAATAATAGACTCAAATTTGCATGTGAAAAATAATAGTAAACAGTACAAATTCTTGGCAGGCTTAATGTTTAAATTAGTAGTAGTTCTCTATGTACCAAAGAGAAAAAAGATCTGGTTATGCAGTTGAATATTTTTAATACAAATAATCAGAGCTACTATTGACCAGGGAAAGTTTACCAGTCAGGTACTTTCTCTGTTTCATTTTATGTACATTGTTTAATTCATTTTCTGTAAGCTTAGAAAGTACTATTTTCATTTTTCAGAATAGGAAAGAAAATATAAAGTTAAAAAATATATTTACTTTAGAAAACGCTGTTTCCATGAGCATTTTTTACTGTTTTATATACACAAAACTGTGGGCACAATGGATTAAATAACAAATAAGATATGGTCCTTTTCATTAAGAAGTATGTTCTCACACTTGCACAGCATGCGCCACTGCCATGAATTGAACCCACTTGTCGAGGACTCAACATCCTTGATCTTTGTGCAATGTTACATCCTCTCCTCACCTACTCCCCAAAAGTTCCACCAAAATAAAATAAAACACGAAGTGTTACATGAAATAATTGAAATCAGACATAACTCTAAAGGCAGTTTTCCCATTTTGCTACATTGGTACGAGAGATTTGGGGTTTTAAGAGAATAAAAAGTCAGCAGGAAGGCCAATGAACTGTAAAATCATCTGTCTGATTAAACAAGCAGTGTGCGTAGGACCTCTGATAGACGGGAGCAAATAGAAGGCCTTAGATCATTTGCTCTCTGAGCACACTTTCCAGAATACCATTCTCAAACTTCTTAACATGGTGTTTTCAATTCAAAAGTTATCATGATCTTATAGGCCTTTTCCAATTACAGTTCTCATTTTTTTAGTCCCTGAATCATAAAAACCTCCCTTTTTATTTCCTGCCTGATTCTCCTCCATCTCTGAATTTCCTGTAAAGTACAATGGCATCTAATAGGCTTCATTCTTTCTGAAGTGAATTTTCTTTGAGGTCTCTTGTTAGTTTTCTTCCCTTAGCCCAAATCCCATTTATTACAAGTGTTCCAACAGCGGAAAAGCTTTCTGAATGATCCTGTATTGGATAGTTTTCATGTAGATAAAATGACTAAAGGAAAGAAAAATAGAAGCCTAGTTCTGTTGCCTCTTTGACGAGGTCTTCTCAGTTTTAATCTCTTTAACTGCTTGAAATGCTGTTATACACCCAAACACCAAAAAAAAGAAACTAAAATATACACAGTTCTACAACAATCTGTATTCTGCATTTAAAATTTTGGTCTTCAGTGTGGGTTATATCATGAATGTTAAAGCAAAGGTAATTTTTTTTAAATCTACTAGCTTCTATTTTTTTACTTGTTAAATTTACTGGAGTGACATTGATTGATAACACTTACATTGTTACCAGGTATACAATTCTACATTACATGGTCTATACATTGCATTATGTGCTCACCACCCAGAATTAGCTCTCTCTCCATCACCATATATTTGATGGCCCTCCCTACTTCCACCCCCCACCAAGCTCTCCCACCCACCTCCCACCTTACCCTCAAGGAACCCACTAAACTATTGACTGTGTCCATCAGTATTTGTTTCTTTGTTACGGTCAGTTTTATATTTCACCTATGAATAAGGTTGTATGTTTCTTGATTCTTTCAGTCTGACTTATTTCGCTTAACAAGACGATCTCATGGTCCATCCATTTCGCCTAACAAGATGGTTTCAAGGTCTATCACAAATGCCTGTATTTCATCTTTTCTTGTCGCTGAGTAGTATTCTATTGTGTAAATGTACCACTTCTTTATCCAGTCATCTATCAAAGGACACTTTGATTGTTTCCATGATTTGGCCACCATAAACAGTACTGTGATGAACATTGGGGGTACATACATCTTTATGAATTAAGGTTTTCAGTTTGGGGTGGGTAGATACCTAGGAGAAGGGTTGCTTGGTCATATGGCAATTCCAATCCTGTTTTTGAGGAATCTACACAATGCCTTCCATAGTGGTTATACCAATTTAGATTCCTACCAGCAGTGTATGAGGGTCCTTTTTTCTCTCCAGCCTCTCCAGCATGTGTTACTCCTTGTCTTGTTGATTATAGCCATTCTAACAGATGGGAGGTGGCTAGTTTCTATTTACTGATAGCTTAGTATGTGTCAGACAATGTTTTATTTTGTATATTAGTTAATTGAGTCTTTGAAAAAGCTAAGGAGATAGAGGCTATTAGTATCAATACTTTGTAAGTGAGGAAAATGAGATGAAAAGGAAGTAAATATGTAGTAAAATAATGCCAAATTCTTAGAAAGTTATACAATTAATATTTAGTCTACAAAGATGGTCATTATGTGATAATAATATTACAAAAAATGATAATGCGGTATGTTATATGACCCAATGCAAAACTATAAAAAACTGAGGTCTGTTGAGGTCATGCCTAGATGCCCATTTGCTTTGACTATTTTGGCTGAAATAACTTCCAGCCTTTGAAATATATTAGCCCACCAATGTATCTGGTTAGCCAGTTTAGAAAACGCACTAATTTTAATTAACCTACTATTTCAGCTACTTATTCCTTAATTGATTCAGGCTATAAATATGATTTATTTATGTGATCTACAAGTTTGATATTTCAGAAAGGCTTGCCTTGCATTATTAAACTAAATTTAATACTCCTTAATCTGTCTCCTGCATTTTATGACTTTTAATTGCCCATTTTTAAAACTTTTATTTTATCGCAAATAAAATCTGTCCTTTAGAATGTATAAAAACCAGTAGTTGTTCCTCTGCATGATGCTGCTTTCTGTTTATGACCTTAGTTACCTGAATGGATCTGGATCACTTAATAAATCCCATTTTTTAACTAATTATGCTTTTAGATAATGTTCTGAGATATAGAAATTTCTAGAAAATTTTATTCTTTAGATTTAGGAAATGTTGTGACAACTCTCTTCAAAATACTACCTTTATAAAGAGATAAGGGGAAGCAGGGATGGCTCAGTGGGTTAAGAACTCACTTTACAGTGCTGGGAACCGAGAATCGAATCCCGGCCCCGGCCCGTGCGGAACCATATGCTGAACTGGG
>PVKE010049601.1:0-11219 GCA_004027555.1 Craseonycteris thonglongyai | reverse complement strand
GTCACCCCAGTCAGCACCCTCACGGCACACTGACGACTGTCACCCCAGTCAGCACCCTCACGGCACACTGACGACTGTCACCCCAGTCAGCACCCTCACGGCACACTGACGACTGTCACCCCAGTCAGCACCCTCACGGCACACTGACGACTGTCACAAGGACACCGGCACACACAGGCCAAGTATTAATAACTCATCCGCGGCACCTGCCTGGCCCTGGGCAGCAGGCACGCCCCCACTGTGCCAGACGCCGGCTGAGCTCACAGCGACCCGCCAGGGTCTATCTGACAGCAACATCCACGGTTTGCTGGGTCCTAAGGAACCAGATGCAAGTGCAACAAATGGACAGAACCAGAGACCAGTCCAATCCAGGCTAACACCACTGACTCAAACCTTTCCCTAACCACAAAGGAGCTGTTTGATTTTGCCCTTATTCTAAAAATAGGAAGAAATCTTAGATGCTTGGTACTTCACAACAATGAATGGCTCCAGATCTTCTCCCCTCTCCTCTAGAATTCTCTTTCCTCACCTTACAAGGAGGAAAATGAGTCTAGAGCTCCAGGCACACCTCCAGCATCCACACCAGGCTTCTGGGGTCCCAGTCTCTCCTGCTCTCCCCCTGCATCCCCCACCAGGGGCAGCAGGGCAGGCCCTGGTGGCCCTTTGACTTCTCGCTGCTTCCTCAAACCATAGTCACATGTAGATCAAATTACTTAAGACTCATCCTCTGTCCCTTGCATTTACCTCATGCGCATCTCACAGTTACCATCCATTTCGCTGAAATGTCAACCTCACAAATGCCCTGCATGAGGATAACGGGATGACTTAAAACTCCAGAGGCAGTCTGCCCCCTGGCAGGGACTACAGGCTCCTTGAAAGGGTAACTAAGTGGCTTCTCCATTTACAAGGGCTCCTCCTACCCCCACCCCAACCTTGCAGCCTGACCACCTGGGAAGCAGCAGCCTCTGGGAGGTCCTTGGAGAGATTTCAGCGTGCATGCTGTCCACTCACAGCAACACCTCACAGCACACAAGTCACAGGGTTTCCAGCAGGCAAGTGTGACGCGGGCTCCCTTCTCAGGGGACGGTCCTATGTGGTTTGTGGTGCTGAGCAGCCCACACAGCTCATTGCTCAGCTTCTCCAGGCCCGCCTCCAACTTTCCCTTCCTTAATTTATTAGAAGCACAACGATCTCCGCCCTGTGTTGTTCTCCCTATTGCCCTGCCCCTCAGAGACCCTCGCTGGCATCTGGGCACCTGCCACACCAATCCAGTCCCTCCATGGGCCACAATCTGACCGAGCTCTGACCCAAGCACCTACTAGCACTGAATTCAGTTCTGGGAAGAAATCCAGAGAACAGGGGATTTGAAGTTGTATTTGGGAATACAGGCCATAGACACCTGAAGGAATTAAGAGACTGATTCAAAACTCTAAAATAAGATGAATATAACCAAAATCTAAAATGTATGGTATTGACACAAGTAATCCATATATATATGGCAGAAGTAATACCCTTTTTAAGCGCTGGTACTCTATACCAAATCTTTTGTTACAAAATCATAAGCATGTAATTCTGTAACATAACAATATCACACTCAGTCTTAAAAAAGAGCATTACTTCTGCAGGATGCTGCATTTTTTTTTTTTTTATGTACTGGTATTGTTTTTTCCCTCCTAACTTTTCTAAATGCCTTGTACCCCAGAGCAATGTCCCAGCACATCTTTTCAAGGAAAGTCTGGTCAAGAGATCAAACTTTCAATCAATATGCCAGTTTAGAAGGGAAGGCACTTGTGAGACAATTTCAGCAGAACACACAAATGGGGGGGGCTACAGTCCACTTCACTCACCTTTGGGTAGGATGACCCGGGGCATGAGCTCCATTCGGGCCAAACTGATGGGATCCAGGGGGTGGTGGGCCCTGTGGCAAGAGCCCCCCAGGTGCAGTGGGTCCCATGGGCTTCATCACACCTGCAATGGAAGGGCACAGTTTAGAAGAGGCTGCAGGGTAGACATCAGGGTAGAGATGCAGATGAGGCGGGGAGGAGGGCGAGAAAGGGGTTGGGGCCATTTCTCCCTCACACTGTCCCAGGCCAACAGAGCCAGGCTCTGATCCCATCACTGAGCATCGTAATAACAGAGAGCAGAAAAGGAAGGACTCATTTCCTACCAAACGGAAACCAAAACAGAGGAAGTAACCTTTGCATTTCGTAGAGGCACCTTAGCAGAAACCACCATCACACAAAGATGCTAGAACACACAACGAAAGATGCCAGATGGATATCAGAAAACAAAACAAAACAGCACAAGGCTTAAATCATCCCAACTCGATGGAATTAAAAATCAACAACAAAAAAGACCTCTGAAATGCCTTTTTTGAGTCACAGCATGAGGAAAGCAAATGGAGAGGGGTGTTTGCTTCTCCCACAAACCAGCCTTTGGAGCTACTGATTTTTCCAGGATCCAAATGCTTGGATGACAAACAATGGAGGTATAGCTCAAGTCCTCACACTCGCCCATGCACACAGGGTGCTGTCACACGAAGGATGAGCTGGTCAGGCACTGACCACACCTTCACTCTCTTCTCCAATAGAGATCTGTAAAGGCTGCTCTCATCCCTTTTCTCAGACATTTTTCTCTTTTCTTCTAGAGAAACTGTGTCACAGGAGAAAAACCATGGGGCTTGGTTTGAGAAGTCAGTTCAAGGACCCCAGCCACTTACTAGCAGATGTATGGCCTTTGAGGACCTCAGTTCCCCTCACTGCGAAAGAAAGGCTTGCACTAGAGTACTTGGGACACCCCTCCTAGCCTTTTAGAAGGAAAAAGAAAAAGCACACTTTTTCTCTTTGCTCTCTCCACTCCCATCCTGCCAGTCTTTGCTCCAGCCCGTTTGATTTCTCGTCAATCTCACCTCCTGTCTTTGACACCAGTGACCACCTTCCTGCCTTCTGTGCATGTCTGCCCCTGACCTCACGGTGCCACTTCATACTCAATGTCTCCTTTCTCCTTTCATCTTCCTTGAGAAAGTTCATTCCCCCAGACAGCTATGGAGCTGACGGGGACCTTGCCGCTGGCCGGTGGAGGCTCTCCTGCCGTCACTGCAGTACTATCGAGAGACGCTTCAGGTGCTCAGAAACCTAGACCAGGGGTGTTCAACCTCCGGGCTTCCCTGGGCCACACATAAAATACAAAGCAACACTAACGACAGCTGATAAGCTAAAAAAAGAAAAACACAATAGTATCTCATAATGTTTTTAAAAAGTTTACGAATTCGTGCTGGGCCACATTCATAACTGTCTTGTGCCGCATGTGGCCTGTAGACCGCAGGTTGGACGAGCTTGATCTAGACTGAAATGCAGCTACTGAAAGGACAATATTGAAGAGTAACACCAAAATTTCACAAAGGTTTCCTTTCCTAAACCAGAATTCCTCAAACTTCAGACTAATTTTATATTAACTTTACAGGCACAGTTTTATTTAGCAATTTCTCTTATATCTAGAACAAAAGCAAAAGATATTCATTATTCTTAAAATACTACATTTTTATATAAAGTTCTGAACACCAAACCCAGCAAATTAGAAAAACATGAGACACGTAGTCACCTAAATGGGCTTGAACTCCTTCCCAGCATTTAACGGCTGTGACCCTGATGAGATACTTTAATCCTTCAAAAGCTGGACTTTTAACACTGCCATGGCAATAATGTCCCGTTTCTGAGGTCTGTCCTAAGATTTAATGAGGCATCCAGAACGATGCCAGGCACATAGAGGAACTCACTCAGCAAACCCCAGTTTTCTCTCCCCTGGCCATGTCTCCTCCTACCCTCTCTTCAAGGATTCATATAAGGGAAGGGAGAGATGGCTCAGCAGGTTGAGCGCTCGCTTTGCAGACCCGAGGTCTGAGGATTGAGTCCCAGCCCATATGGACCCATATGTTAACTGCGGTGCACTTCCCATGTAGGGGGAGCCCCAGTTTGGTTCCTGCTGGGGCGAGCTTCCATGTAGGAGGCCCCCAGTCCAGCCCGGCTTTTGGGGGCATGCCTCCCATGTCGGGGACCCCCAGCCCGGTCCCCACCCTGTGCGACTCCATGCCCAACTGTGTGGAATGAAACTATGTCAAAAAAATTAGTGATGTACTACTATGGAGACTGCTCTGGGCCCTCCCCCTTCTCTCTCTGCCTCTCTCTGTCAAAAACAATCAAATAAATCATTTTTAAAAAGGGATTCGTATTATAACAAAACATATGCACCATAATTACATGCACACTTGTGTTTTCATTTGTGAAACATTATTTTGACAAGTGCAGAAGATCCACCATACCAGCACTACGATAGTAACTAATTACACACACTACAAAAAACAAAAATATTCTCATTTGTCAAATAAGAAGGTGAACAGCAAAACCAGCACTGAACAGCCACTCATATCTGGGTGCTCCCATGTGCAGGCACCATGCTCATGTTGTCAAACTTTGATTTCTAGAAACAGAACCAAAACAAAGAAACAACAATAGCAGTTCTCTCACAGTGAAACTTATATACCAATCTTACTCAAACATCCTTCCCTTTTATTTTGGGAAATCAACTCTCCAGCAACAATTCACACACATTCTTCAACGTGCATTCCACGTGCTTTTGAGGCACTAGAGCTCCCATGAAAGAGACAACCAGGAAACACACAACCACAACACACAAGAGTGTGCTCTTGTGTGCAGAGGGTCCACCTAACTCTCCCAGGTGGGCAAGAGAAGTCCAGAGGAAGGACGGCCCGAGGGGAGTCTACCTCGTGTAGAAGCAGGGTGGGGGAACCCAGGCAGAAGGCAGAGTCTAAGCAGAGCGTGGCAGGTGGGGACAGCAAAGGTGAGTGTAGACGTGTGTGTGTGTGTGTTGTGGGCGGGGGTGTGGTGGGGTGGAGGAGGGTGCATGCTGGAGCAGAGGTCGTCCAGGCTGGCTGGGGTCAGACGGCAAAGTCCTATGTGCCATTTGGACTTTATCCTCAGAGCAAAGGGAGCTCAATATCAGTGTTATCTGCAAACAGTCTTTCCCTGGCCACAGACTAGCTTTCAAAGGTGATCAGAGACAGAAAAAAAAACACAGGTTCTTTACAGAGCAGTACGAAGATTTTCACAGGAAAGGAAAACCATACCATGAAAAAGAACTAACAATGCTCATGCCAAAAGAACAGTATCTAAACAGCACGAACTGGTCTTTAAGAAGTGATAGGTGTCACAGGCTGGCTTACTCAGTGCCAGACCCCCTCCTGTCTGGCCGGCCTTTCTGTGTGGTCCTGAGCAGGAGACAGGAATCCCATCTTCTAGATACCCTGACAAAACCGTGTTGCCATGTGCTCCAAATTCAGCTAAGCCCCCTGGCTCTGAGGGGCTGGCCTGGGACAGAGATGTGGCTCCGGGACAGAAAGGCAGTTGGACTGCACTGCGGGACTTGCCTCTTGGCTTCCAGATCAGGGTGGTTCTGCCCCGGAAGGACATTCAGCGATGTCCAGGGTTTGGGACTGCCTCGATGGACACCTGGGGGTGAGGGGTAGCAGACCCTGGAACCCAAAGGGTAGAGGCCAAGGTGCTGCTGTGGGGCTAGAGAATTACCACCTCTCCTCCCATCTTCTAAGTGCTTCCAGCTGGGCTAACATCAAATTAACAGAGGCAGATTAACAGGAGAAAACCAAATGTTTTAATACATGCACATGAGCATGAGAATTCCAAAGACAAGGAAGCAACCTGAGCACATAGACAGGAAGGGGTGCTAAATTTCAGAAGTGAGAATGGGCCATTTACAGGTGGTTGAGGAAGACTGGAACATCCAAGGCAGGGACATTCTAGCTGGCAACAGAAACAATCAGGCACGGGGGCACCTAGCTAACAGGCCCAGCCTGAGCCCTCTCACTTACCACCCTCAATTCAAAGTGGGCTCAGGCAGACATCCTACAGTTTTCTTCCTGAGGCAGGTTTGTCTGAGTCTCTTGGGCAGAAAAGTATGAGAAGACCAAAGGTTCCTCCTGAGTCTTATATCTTAATAACAGCTTAAAATCAATATCCCCAAAAGGCAGCAGCTTTAGGGCAGCAAAATTTGGGTTCCCTTCACTGCTGAACACCCTACACACACTGCACAGCACAGCCTCCCACAGCAAAGGATCAAGTGGCCCCAAAGGTCGAGAATGAGAACCCTGCTCCTGAAAGTGGTAAGCCCCACCCTGACCCCTCTGCACACTTGCTAACCAGGAGTGTGAGTGGAACTCTTCCCACAAAATACCTGGGATCTGAACCTTCTGAGCCTCACATGCTCCCATGGCACCGGCAGCCATTTAAGCATCAGCGAAGTCTGGGAAGACCCCACCTCCACCCCAGGAAGCCTCCCAGAGCTGCACTCTGCACCCTAGCCCACCCTAGCCCAGCTGAGCCTCCCACAGGTCCTCAACACTGCCACTTCCCTGCCCACACACTGCCTCCCACCTGGCTAGCTCTCAGCTATCAGGTCCCTCCCTCCAGGAGACTCCCTTCACCCTGAAGTCTGGGCAGGTGGCCCAGCTCTGTGCTTCCACACCACCCTCCACTCCCGCTGACAGGGCTTCCCCTGCACTGCCATTGTCAGCCTATTCCATGCATGTCCCACTGGATAAGTACGCGCTGTAAGGACTGAGACTGGGTGTAGTGTGCTCATCGCTATATCCCACAAGTGCTTTGTTCACTTAATGCATTAGATTGGCTCCAGAAATCCCTCTAGCACAGGACTGGACCATTTGGAGAAAGGCGGTACTGGAGAGAGGACAGTGGTTAAGAGACCTTCAGTACTTCAGGCAAGAGATGACTGGCTGGGACAGGAGGAGTGACAGGAGAACAGAGAGAAGGAAGCAGGCAGGAAAGATGTTTACAATCATACAAAAGTCTGTGACACCAATAGGAATAGAGAAGGCAAAGAGGAGAGTTTTTTTTAAACAGTAAAAGTTTCTAATTTGAATAACTGAATGAATAATGCTGCAATGAGTTAGATTAGAATACAAAACAAGGGGGTTTTATAAAAAAAAAAAAAAATCCTAAAATGTTTTGGACACGAGTTTGATGTGCCTAAATAGGTGGGCGTGGAGTTTCAGGGAGACACATGGGCTGGAGGAACAGATCTGAGATGAGCTCTTCAACAGAATGATAATCGGGGACAACCCATGGATAAGGGAGAAGAGGGTGAACAGCAGAACAGAGAAGCAGCAGCAATGCTCACAGGTCATGCAGAAGGGGGCTCCTTAGAAAGAGACGTCCAGAAAGCCACCAAGACACACAGCAAAGGGGAGCGTCACTGAGACCAAAGGAGAAGCAAGTCTGAACAAACACAAGCAGTAGATAAGTAGTGTCAGACTCAAAAGTGGACAGCGCAGTGACTACTGCATTCAGCAATGTGAGGCCACCAATGACCTGGTGGCAGAAGGGGACAGAGCATGTAGCCTAGGCCATGGACAGGACACTGAGCCATGGGGGATTAAGAGGCAAGGGTGGTGAGTCGCTTAGTGAAGTGAGTACTTGTTTAAGAAAATGACTGAGAGAGAAAAGGGGTGAGTAATTCTGAGTGTGCATGGAGTGTGCTGTTGTGTTCTTGAGGGCCCTGGGTATGAATCCTGGCCACACCACAAGCTCCGTGACCTAGGACAAGTCATATTACCCTGGACATTGTCTTCTTAGCTGTGAAACAGGGCTAACAACTGTGTAGCATTGTCTTAACGTTAAATAAGATCCCATACGTCAATTTTTTTGCACTAGTTTTTGATACATGGTCAGCACTCATAAAAGACTAATTTGTAAATACCATTTGTAAACTCTGAAGGGGAAAGGGCCACCAGACAGAGAAAAACTGGGGAAAGGTGTGTTAATGATCCCTAAGTGATGCAGAAAGACAAGACGTTCAATGTTACGGGGAGGCTGGCCCTGAACAAGAGGAGCATGCCTCATCCAGATGTTTTTAAAAACCAACGGCGCCCTAAACCATAAGAAAATGGCATGTGGTTGCTGGCGTGCTCCCTGCCCCTCATGACCGCACTCCATCCTGCCAACCTGCCAACCCGCCAGCACAGCCTGGGCCCCACAGCGCCAGGCCCAGTGACCCCAGGGGGCACGCGTGGACTTATGCACAGTCCATTTCCACCAAAGGTGTGCACTGAATTCCTCAGCATTCTCTCAGAAGCTCCAAGAGTGGTCTTACAGAAGTATTTTCAGGGAGTTTGGGAACATCAAACCTGAAACACGATGTTAGAGTTCACCCCAGACCCTGAAACCTGGTCCTTCAGTGCAGCCCCTTGATAAAGGGAGGTGGCCTCTGCTCAGGGGCCATCTCCACTGCTCCTCTCCCGCTTCTGCCCCTAAACCAACACTCCCTCCCCGCGGGTATCACCTTAAGCAACCGACACTGTTCAATAACTATTTCAAGGCAAGGCTATGTTTTTCTTGTTATTACTATCAGTGAGTAATCTTTAGTGTAAATATCTAACAATATTTTTCCAATGTCAAAATTTTTTATATTATTGCCAAACTCACTTTAGCACACATATTTAAATGTAATTTTTTTAATTGAGTGTTCACAATAACACCCCACCACTGATTAAAAGAGCATATCTAAAATAAATAATAAGAGCAAATAAAAAAATAAACACTCAGGAAGCTTCTTTGTTTTAATCTACATTTACTTTATAGATAGGCTGACCAGATGTACTGCTTTAAACAGGACAGAAAACAATAGTACTGACACCTTGAATTTAGCCGAATGAGACTAGGCTGACCATACGTACGGATTGAAACAGGACAGTGCTGTTGTTTTCTGTCCCATAAAAGGGGCCATCTAGTCAGCCTATTTAAAAACTAACCTCGCTGAACTGGGAGCTCCCCCAGTTCAGTTCTCTCTCTGTCTCTGTATCTCTCTCTGTCCAAAATAAGTAAATAAATAAAAAGATACTTAAAAAAAAAAAAAAGGGGAAGCCGGGATGGCTCAGTGGGTTAAGCGTTCACTTTGCAGCGCCGGGGACCAAGGATCGAGTCCCGGCCCCGACCCGTGCGGAACCATATGCTGAACTGGGAGCTCCCCCAGTTCAGTTCTCTCTCTGTCTCTGTATCTCTCTCTCTGTCCAAAATAAGTAAATAAATAAAAAGATATTTTAAAAACTAACCTCGGTGTGGTCCATGCACTGACCAAACTGATGACACAGGCTTCTTCCCTGGGAGCCTTTCCCAAGTGACCCTGTAATCTCATAACTTTCCCATCCTATAATGAGCATTCTACACTCCCAAAGCTGCTCCTTCAGAACTCCTCAGACCTCTGCACCTGAGAAGTCAACCATCACACACAAGTCAGATGGACACACTCACCTGGTGGAGGACCGGCATGGGATGGGTCCCCATAGAGCCCGTAATGTGGGGGAGGAAGGCCCATCCCAGACTGGGACTGAGAATAGGGGGGCGTCGCCACATAACCTTGTTGACTCATTATGAAAATGTCATTCCAAGAGATCCGTCTACAAAAGAAACCTGCAACAGAAAAAGAAAGGTCAACAAGACATTAAAAACATGAGCACTGTTAACAAATGTTTCTGGTGGTTTGGGGAAAGGTATAATCATCAGGTACAGGGGACAGCTTTCTAATCACACACTACATCATGTCCCCTAAAAAGGCTCTAACCAGCTCTACGGAGCTCAGGTACTCACTTCTGTAGTCATGGACAAATTCTCAGGCATAAAATCTGAACAACCGCCAGCTGCTTTTTCACTGGAAGCCTGAAACATTTCACAGGTAGTCACTCATCAATGTATCTACAGTTTTTGTGCCTTGGGTCTCCATGACCCCATTTCAGCACAGAGCACACCACTGGCAACCATCCTGTGTCGTTCAACTGACTGACCAGCCTAACTGTCAGGGCTTTGCAATCCTATGTTTTATGACTTGTGTCTGGTTAGTGCTATCTTCATTAGTAATTTTAATCAGGCAGTTAGGACAGGGAGAAATCAATAGTCCAACGAATGAGGCGGAAAATAAAGAAGCTGATAATGGATTTAGGTTATGAGTCAGAAGTTGACCAAGCAGGTAGCAGGCCTGTAACCACCCGAGAGTTGCCTGTGGTTTCTCAGGCAAAGATGACAGGCTTTCTGACTTAAATATCACACCTCTAAACATATGCACCTGTATTTCAGAAACTAAGAAAAAAAGTGCAACGTCCTATGTGTTTAGGCAGGCACACACACACACACAAATACGATAATAGCTCTATCTTGATTCTACTCAGAAACTAAACAGCAATTTGTTAAAATTTTCTTTTTTTTTTCAGGTTCTCCAGAATAAAAGAAATTTCATACAAATGACTTAAAAAATATATATATATATGTGTGTGTGTGTGTATATATATATGCACACATATATATGTATATATACACATATGTATATGTGTGTATATATACGTGTGTGTATATATGTATATATGTACATACATACATATGTATATATATACACATACATATATATGTGTGTGTGTATATATACACACATCCATACATATATATACATACATACATATATATACATACATATATATAAAAGAATCCTGGCAGGAGAAGTGTCTTTTCACTCAAAATTGGCCAACCGCTGTGTGACATGGAGTAAGCTGAGAGACCTCTCTGGGCCCCAGTTCCCTCTTACCAAATGAAGCTTCTGAAGGCTTCACCAAATATAAAGTACGGATTCTACAATGTCCCTCCAGTCTCCACCCAGCATGGGAATGCTCTCCCTTTTGTTATTTTGTGATGCTTACCCTTTAAGGTAAAAAAAAAAAAAAAGATTGGTGCTACCTGCTAAGGCTCCAAAATAGATCTACCTTAGGCAGGGGCATTTCTAATGGGCTGCCTTTTCCTATTAAGCTGTGTGTTCCCAACAGCAAAGCGGCCACGTGAAATTAGGGGCTCCCTCTCTCCGGGGGAGGCGGGAAGGCCGGTCCCCGGCAGCCCGGCTCCCGCCGCCCGCGGAGCAGAGGGCGACCTGGCAGCCCGAGCTTGGGTCACGCCGGCCCAGCCCAGCCCAGCCCAGCGCCCCTGGGAGGGCGGCGGGGCACACCTGGCGGCGGGGCACAGCTGGGCGGCGGGGCACACCTGGGCAGCGGGGCACACCTGGGCAGCGGGGCACACCTGGGCGGCGGGGCACACCTGGGCGGCGGGGCACACCTGGGCGGCGGGGCACACCTGGGC
>PVKE010049600.1:0-11218 GCA_004027555.1 Craseonycteris thonglongyai | reverse complement strand
CAGTGAGTTTAGATTACAGGGTCCAAATAACAACTAAAATTGATCTAAGTTGCAGATGGGAAGACAAAGAGTGCCGTATACATTTTTTAATTATAAGAAGTACTTTTCTGTTGTATTACTTGCTTTGGTTGGTGCCAACTGTAAATTTATAGCAATAGATAGATGTTGGGTCATATGGAAAAGAGGGGGACAGTGGAATTTTTGTGAAGTCTGTCATGGGGAAAGAAGTGCTTTTGGGAAATATATTTCCTCCAGATGAGAGACTTCCTGGTTCAAATAAAGTAGTGCCCTATGTTACAGTTGGAGATGAAGCTTTCAGATTACACAAACATGGCATGAAACCACACTGTAAAATAACAGCTCGAGGAGAAAAATCTACAGTCATCTTCAACTACAGGTTAACTCGTGCTCACAGAGTAACGGAAAATGCGTTTGGGCTATTGAGTCAAATTTTTCAAGTATTCTACTCTCCCATTGCTGTCACACCTGAAACATGTGAACAACTTGTAATTGCAGCATGTTGTTTGCACAATATACTGAGGAATGGTTATTTAGAGCACCATCAGCGGCCACATTATGAATACGATTCAAGTATAGATCCACCGGCGAGTAGGGTATGCAAGAGCAGATGGTTTTGAAGTTAGAGAAACATTCATGAAATTTGTCAACGAAGAAGGAGCGCTACATTGGCAAGATGAATGTGTATTTAGATTCAGCAGCAGCCATTGATGGTGTTTGACTGTTTTGTGTACTTAATTGGTAATGTTTGTAAGTAAATAAATATTCATTAAAATTTTCACTTTACCATTCCTTTCCAAGTTCTGAGGAAATGACAACCCAATTGTTCTCCTTAATCTGAAAATCTTTGAAGTCTTTATGTTGATGATTGTAAATGCACGGATGGTTTCTAACTTTTTCGAATAACTTCTCATCATCTCTCCACAAAATCGCTGTGCCATGGCAAAGCAGAAATATCATTGGACTGCCCGACTAGACGTCTGCATCTCAACTGCTCACGCAGCAGTCGAGACGCCGACGTCAAGCGTCCACAGTCAAATGCGACAGCCGAGTTGTCTCAGTGAAACCAATACCATTTGATATACATTGAATAAGTACACGGCAGTGACTTGCGGCCGCTGGACACTCCAGTGAAACCAAACCTTTAGTGGCCTCTGCCATCGGAACAATCCTTTTGACTTGGAGTCGTCAAACATTTTCTGCACTGTATGCTTTGTTTCCATTCGCATCAAAGCATGCTCAACATTGTTCTCATATGTCACATATGTGACAGAGCAAGACTAGCAGATCGTACGCATCAGTCAGAATATATCCATCGCTTCGATACCACCACTGGAGTGCTCTCTTTCTTTGAAGTTCGGGTTCAGGTCATTCGAAGAAACAGGAAAATTCATAAAATATGCAGACAAGGTAAAACTAAATGAACTGAAGTTGGATATGTTCCAATGGATTAATTTGTATGATTTTGAAATGCAGTTGATTGACTTACAGAGTAGCTGTATTTGGAGGCAAAAATTTATCAATTTGAGACACGAATTAGAAAGTATTGATGGGAAGCCGAGATGGCTCAGTGGGTTAAGCGCTCACTTTGAAGCCCCGGGGACCAAGGATCGAATCCCGGCCCGGCCGGTGCAAACCCATGTGCTGAACTGGGGAGTGCCCCCAGTTCAGTTCTCTCTCTGTCTCTGTATCTCTCTCTCTCTCTCTCTCTCTCTGTCAAAAAGAATTATAAAAATAAATAAATTAATTAATTAAATAAAATAAAATTTATTTTAGAAGGAAAAAAAATTAAAAAAAAAAAAGTATTGAAAGAGATAGGTTAGCTGGGTCAACACTGAACAATGCAGAAAATGAAGTTCTGAAAACATGGAATTTCTTGCCTGAAAGTTTTCAGTGTCTGAAAAATGTAGCAGTGGCAATACTCTCGATATTTTCCTCTACGGTACTTACTCATGTGAATCATTATTTTCAATTATGAACCTAGCCAAGTCCGATTTTAGGAGTAATTTAACTGATGCCTCAAGTGCAGCTTGTGTAATGTTAAAAACAACAAAATATAAACCTGATGTGATTCATCTGTCTTCTTCTGCACAACAGAAATCACACTAACAATGATAGAGGATTCTTTAATTTTCATGGGTACTCCATGCATTTGACGACTAATGTTTATTATTATAATTTAATTCTGTCACATGTTTTTTTCTTTTTGTTTTATATATATTATAATTTTATTATAATATGTTATTCTACACCAAATAAAAATGTAATAAATGACTAATAGATTTTCTATGGTATTTAATTTATATATTTACCTTTGTTATGCACTCTAATAAAATATTTAAACTTCAAAACAAATAATTGTAAATACCATTCAAAAAATTATTGTTTTTTTTCTATAAAAACATCCTATGCCTCTTATAGACATAAAAATAATTGATACCTCTATCTCACTCAATGGGTTGGCATGCAAGTCGAGCGAGTATACTCTTATTTCATAAACTTTGGCACTCAATCGCCAAAAGGTTCACCACCCCTGCTCTAGGTCCATCCATATTGTCATCAATGGTAATAGTGCATTCCTTTTTATGGCAGAGTAATATTCCATTGTATATATGTACCACTTCTTTATCCAATCATCTATTGATAGGCACTTTGGTTGTTTCTATATCTTGCCTATTGTAAATAACATTTCAAAGAACATAGGTGTGCATGTATCTTCTGAAATTAGTGTTTTGGATTTCTTCAGATAAATACCCAAGAAGTGAAACTGCTGGGTCACAAGATAGTTCTGTTTGTTTGTTTGTTTTTTTAATTTATTGGGGTGACATTAATTGATATCAATTACATTGTTTCCAGGTGTACAATTCTACATTACATTGTCTATACATCACATTATGTTGTCACCACCCAGAATCAGCTCACTTTCCATCACCTTGTGTTTGATTCCCCCTTTCTACTCCCCACCACCCATCTCTCCCCCCTTACCCTCAGGTAACCACTAAACTATTGACTGTGTCCATGAGTCTTTGTTTCTTTGTTCCTTTCAGTTTTATATTCCACTTATAAGTGAGGTCATATTTACACAATGGAATACTACTCAGCAATAAGAAAAGATGAAATACAGCAATTTGTGACAACATGGATTGGCCTTGAAAACATCTTATTATGCGAAATAAGTCAGAATGTTTTTAATTTTTTAAGGAAACTTCATACTGTTTTCCACAGTGGCTGTACCAATTTGCAATCCCACCAATAGAGTATAATGGTTCCCTTTTCTCCACATCCTCGCCAACATTTGTTGTTTGTTGATTTATTGATGATAGACATTCTGACAGGTGTGAGGTGATAGCTTGTTGTGGTTTTAATTTAAATTTCTCTGATGATTAGTGACATTGAGCATCTTTTCACATGTCTGTCTATTGGCTATCTGTATGTCCTTTTTGGAGAAATGTCTATTCAGGTCCTCTGCCCATTTTTTAAATGGATTGGTTGGTTTTTCTGATGTTAAGTTGTACAAATTCTTTGTAAATTTTAGATATATTAACTTTGTTTTTTCTTGAGATTTCTATGGCTATTTGGAGTATATTGTGGGTACATATAAATTTTAGAATTATTTGTTATAGTTCTGTGAAAAATGCCATTGGTATTTAGCTAGAGATTGCATTGAATCTATAGATTGCTTTGGGTAGTATGGACACTTTAACAATTTCATTCTCCCTTTCAGTAACCAACATTTAAATTTGAGGATGATGGAATCTCAAGGGGAAAATATAAACCAAAGGCTACATATATAATTTGTCTAAATAAATAACACTAACCATCTTGACTGACAGAAAGAATTGATATGCTTAAACATAATATTTGGATTTTAAATTGAGTGATTTTGGAGTGCCATTTGGTTCATTTTACAAAGTACATTGGCTTCTTCAGCGTAGAATCTTAGAAACCCAGAAGCTGTTATAATCCCAAATGTCACTTGGACCAACGTCCCACCTGAGCAGGAATGTCTCCAGAGCTTTCCTGATAAAATAATCACCTCCTTTTGAACACTTCTGGTTGTAGGAATTTACTGTCTTATGAGTAGCCCATTCCATTGCTGTATGGAATGACACTAAGTCGAAAGTGGATGATGTACAACTATGGAGACTGCCCTGGGCCCTCCCCATTCTCTCTGTCTCTCTCTGTCAAAAACAATAAAAATAAATCTTAAAAAAAAAAAAGAAGAAGATGGCCATAGTTGTATGATGTTGCTCAACAGCAAGAGGTTGAGTTTTTCAAAGTAGATTAAAACATAGGAAAAGGCTAATTTGACCGCATACTAAGAGCAGTGAAATAGCTGTGAGCTCTGAAAACCACGAGCTATGCTTCCAAGGAAAATAAATAAAATCTGTTTAAAATATATTTAACATAAATAAGAACAAAGGATACATTTCAAGGGAGTAGCTTAAACCATATTACTTTGGCAATTTTACCTTTAGCTTTCTATGACCTACAAAAAATAGGAGCCATCCACATGGTGTCAAGATCTGAGCTCCTCAGAAAAGGGTAAGTCTCATCACTGCTGAGTTTTTAGGGATTATACTGTACATAGATGGACTAGAGCTCTAAGGTGAGTCAAACACTCACATTTATTTTGGTGGATTAATGTCTGAGAAAAGTGACTAGCTAAGCAGCTATAATAATTCCAATAGAGAGTATATTTACAGTTTCCTAATAATACAATTCACGTAATTTTTTATGCCACATCAATCTTTTCCACGCATTTCCAGCTATTTGGCTTCCATATGCTCTATAAACGCTATAAAATGAGCTCAAATCTTCTTGGTCTCTGGTATATTTCTGTCAGTTAACTTCCTCCCATGACCTCTAGTAATGTTTTCTCATTTGGACTTAGAACACTAAATAATTTTTCTTCCTTCTTCCCATTTTCTTTTCTGATGAATGTTGAAATAAGCCCTCCTTGATCATAGTAAGTTTTTCTTTTCATACAGAATTGAATCCAAGTTGTTAGTATTTTGTTTTGAACTTTTGCATTTGTCCTAAAACATAAAATTAGTCTGTAGTTTGAGAAAAGGTTTTTAATTATCAATAATTATACATTTTTTCACCTATTTTTCAAACTTTCTGGTGTCATAGGATTGTTAACAAGACATCTAAAAAGAAAAGATTCTTCTTATAGAGAATTCATTGCTTTACTGGTTTTCCCAAACACAAATTTTTTAATCAAAATTAGTGAATCAAAGAGATACAACTGCTTTGGAAAGCCAATTTCAGTTTTCATTTTTAGCTTAATCATAAAAATTCCTCCATTAAGTGAGGATGTAAAACACTACAGAAAGATATAGCAAAGCAAATGGTTGAAAAATTTCATGGACAATGCAGGTAAAATTAGTATGGAACATGAACTATGATTGCCCAGGAAGCAGACTATTCTGTTGAATGACATCAGGCTCTGACTTGGTTTCAAAACCTGGCTCTACCATTTACTAGCTGAGTGAATTCAAGTGAGGTTTTTAACCTTGCTGAACTTCAGTTTTCACATCCATCCGTAAAATCAGACTGTCTTTTGTATCAAGTAACAGGGAAGATATGCTGTGTATCTCCCCCCCCCACCCCCCGCCACACACACACACACATAAGCCAACATATACAGTTAAATCAGGAAAGAGGTTCCTAAGGAAGATGGCATTGGACCCTCCAACCAGAGTCCAATCAGAAAAATGGCCAAGTCAGATGGCTCAATAGTGAGAATTTAATACAGAGAATTAATAACAAAGATGTTAAAAACCTAAATAGGGAAAATGAGAAAACCCAGAGATGAACCATAACAGAGTGCTGCTACCACCCCTCCCTAGAGCAGAAGATATAGAGAGAAGAAGAAGCTTACTTGAGCCCAAAGGTAGGGTTGCCCAGAAGATATAGAATCAGAGAGGAAGAGGCTGTCTGTGGAAGATGGAACCACTGTGGGAGATGCTGCCAAAAGCAAAGCATGAGTGGAAGAAATGCCCTGACTTTATCTCTCCTCCCCCTCTCCTTTACTCCATCTTCCATTGGTAACTCCCAGTAGCTGATCCTAAAACAAAACCAGGAGCAATGGAGCCTGGTAAAAATAGACTGCAAGAAAGAGTGGGCAAGAATCTAAGAGCAAACAGAAAATGAGGGGCATGTGTGGGTAGGATTTTACAATGGGAATGGGCTAGAGAAGAGAGCTTTCTTTCTGGGTAAAGGGGAACTAATAAGAGTCATGGAGGTAGGAGAGGAAGCCTGCCTGGAGAATAAAGATTCATCTGGTTTAACTGGAGGACTCAGAGAAGTAGTGGGAAATAGATATGAAAAAATAAGATTTTGTCCAAAAAATAGGTGCTCATTTTTCACTCCACAGGAAATAGTCATTATAGATTTTAAGTCATGAGAATGATATTATGCCAATATATTTTGTGAAAATTTATCTGGTAGCACAGTACAGGACAAATTGGATTAGATACATTATAAATTCTTGCTATCAAGTTTCAGATTGTCCCTTAGCATTGATCATCAATCTTCTTCTTATATCCACAAAAGCTGTTCCAAGCCCCCCTCTATTAGTCTAAAGCCCTATTTCCAACCCCACCCTAAGAGACATGCTCTGCTTTACTAAACTCTAGCCATACTGGTCCATTCACTGATTAAAAAAAAAAAATTTTTTGCTGAAGGAATGAGCCACATCTTCGTTACCAGCCAGCACCCCACAGTACCTAGTAAAGAGGTATGCACAGAGCAGGCACCCAGACAATGACTACTGAAGTGATTTAGAATCTGGGAGGAGAGTCTAAGGCTGTCAGAAAACTAAATTCAGACTCAATAAACTGCTTGGTGACTACAGTCCTTCGATCCTTTCACCCTTCCTTTCATTCTTCCTTTACCTCCCACCACATATATTTATTCCACACCTACTAGCAGCAGGAAATGTGCTAAGTGCTATGACCATAGAGATTAACAAAAGATAAGATTCATGCCTTCAAGAAATGCATATTACAGCTAATAGAACAGAAAAGATATTTAATAGAGAAGTAGCAATTTTGAAGGTTATCATTCATGTCCCAACAGAAAAAGAAGGCACACTCAAAATGGGCTAATTCCATAAGAGGTTTATTTCCAAATGGACTATTTACACAGGTGCTAGTGTAAGGGAACCACAAAGCACCATACAGTAACCCTGGGCTAGTAGAGGCCAATCAGGCACCACCCTGAGGCTCCAAATACAAGCAGAGGCGATGATGGGTCACAAGTCCGAGAACGGGGAGTTATGCAGAGAAACTGACCATGAAGCAGTGATGTATCACTGACAGACACAGCCAGCACAAGGCAAGCCTGCAGGAAGAATACTATCAGGGCACTCAATATCTTAACCTCATGTCTCCTTACTGCCCCCCAATCTCCTGCTGGGGTTCTCCAATGAATGAACCTAGAGAGCACGTGGATGCTTCCATAAAGGATAGTTCTCTCCCCTAGAACACAGAGTAGAAAAAGGCCATGTGTTGGGTTGAACTGTGTCTTCCAACATGCTATCTTGAAGTCCTAACCCCCAGTACCTTAGAATGTGACCTTATTTGAAAATTGGGTCTTTCTAGGGGTAATCGAGTTATAATGAGGCCTTTAGGATCAATCATAACCCACCCAGCATGACTGATAATCTTATAAGGTTGATAATCTTATAAAAGGGAAAAATTAGAACACACAGACACACACACACAGAAGAGAGACTTTGTGGAGATTCACAGAACAGGATGGAGACGAAGGATTGGAGTGATGCATCTACAAGCCAAGGAGAGCTTGGGACTTCCAGAAGCTA
The DNA here is from genome assembly GCA_004027555.1 of Craseonycteris thonglongyai. Lineage (NCBI taxonomy): Eukaryota > Metazoa > Chordata > Mammalia > Chiroptera > Craseonycteridae > Craseonycteris > Craseonycteris thonglongyai. The sequence goes on along the minus strand of PVKE010049600.1, from coordinate 3,369 downwards.
AGAAATAGGCATGAGACAGTATCTTCCCTAGTGCCTTGGGAAGAAGCCTGGCCCTACCAATACCTTGATTTGGTACTTCTAGCTTCTACAACTGAGACAATAAATTTCTGTTGTTTTTTTTTAAATATATATATTTTTTTTTTTGACAGAGACAGAGAGAGAGAGATACAGAGACAGAAAGAGAACTGAACTGGGGGAGCTCTCAGTTCAGCATATGGTTCCGCACGGGCGGGGGCTGGGATTCGATCCTCGGTCCCCGGCGCTGCAAAGTGAGCGCTTAACCCACTGAGCCATCCCGGCTTCCCCAAATTTCTGTTGTTTTAAACCATCAAGTTTGGGTCAGTTTGCTATAGCAGTCCTAGGAAACTAATACAGGATGAAAAGGTATTCAGAGGATCAAACAGCTTATAGCAGGGGTTTCAAACTGGCGGCATGAGGCCCCCGAGGTAATTTTTTGTGGCCCATGATGCTCTGAAATAAAATGAAAATTAAAAAAATTGTTATGAAGAAAACAGCGCTTAGGGGAGATCGAGGCAATACCGTACACACAGTTCCCTTGTTAACCCTTTAACTACTGAAGACGAGTATACACGTGTCCCAGTGCCTTTCCTGGGGGCCTGGGGGCGTGTATAAACGCACTGACTCAGTTCCGGCGACGTTTGTAAATGTGATGTGGCCCGCATGAATCTTGCCTGTTGCACCAAATGGCCCGTGTTTTAATTGAGTTTGACACCCCTGGCTTATAGTAAATACATAGGAAACAAGTCAGTACTGGGGTTGCTGAGGAAGCCAGGAGATGTATCTAACCCTCTGCAGGGGGCTTGAGACAAAGCTTCCTGAAAAGGCAGGGCTAGGGCAATCTTGGACAAAGAGCAGGCGCTTGCCAAGCCTATTACAGTGTGAAACAAGATTCCAGGTAGAAGGAGTAGCAAGTGCCCAAAACAAAACAGAACATATGAGAGAGCATGGTGCCTCTAGGTAACCACAGCAGCTCAAATCGTGGAGAACAGGTTTATGTAAGTAAATGACAAGTAAAGAGGTGGAGAGGAAGGCAGGGGTTAATTCACTGATTGTACGTTGAATGCTCTATGGTCCTAACAGAATGAGGTGTCATTGAGGATTCTAAGTGGGGGCACTCCCAGTTTCCCAATTGGGCAAGAATCTAGGGACTGTGAAACAGGCATGCAATAGCCACTGCAGGCAATAGGAGGGAGCTAGGGTAGGAGTTTGTGGAAGGATTACAGGGCATCACTGGGGTCCCGATTGATGTAATAGTGCACATGATGCTGTGATTTTTCTCTCACCATGAGCTGTGATTCAGGTAAGAAAGAGCCAAAAAAGCAAATAGCTAGAATTGTTCAAGATTGGGGTCAGTCACTGGGATAGAGAAACAAGAAAGCAGAAGAAACAAGGAGGTTGTAAGAGACTCTAAATGACACATCACATGTCTTAGGCTGGAGGGAGAAAAGGGGGATGCTGGGAAAGGAGAGTATATTGGAAAATTGAAGGTCAAGGGGACAAATATTTCAATAAGTTTGAAGAATGGATTTAGTGCCTCATATACTACTGATGGGAATATAAATTAGTACAATCACTATGGAACGCAGTATGGAGATTTCCCAAAAAATTAAGAATAGAATTACCATATGACCCGACAATCCCTCTTCTAGGTATCTACCTAAAAAACTCAAAAACCTTAGTCCACAAAGATATCTGTACCCCAATCTTCATTGTAGCACTATTCACAGTGGCCAAGTCATGGAAATAACCAAAGTGTCCTTTGATATGTGACTGGATGAAGAAGTTTTGGTACATTTGCACAATGGAATACTACTCAGTGATAAGAAAAGATGAAATACTGCCATTTGGGACAACATGGATGGACCTTGAGACCATCATGCTAAGTAAGATCAGTCATACTGAAAAAGTCAAGAACCATATGACCTCACTTATACTAAAACTGAAAGTAACAAAGAAACAAAAACTCATGGACACATCAATAGTTTAGTGGTTACCTGAGGGCAAAGGGGGAGGGTGGGGGGAAGGAAAGGGACATCAAATATCGTATTTTCCGGCGTATAAGACGACCGGGAGTATAAGACGACCCCCTAATTTTACTGTTAAAACATAGGTTTAGGCCTATATTCGCTGTATAAGACTACCCTCCACTTCCGAGGCTGTAGTCTTATACAGCGAATATAGGCCTAAACCTATGTTTTAACTGTAAAATTAGGGGGTATATGGTGATGAAAAGAGAACTGACTCTGGGTGGTGAGCACATAATGTAATACATAGATGATGTAATGTAGAATTTTACACCTGGAACCTATGTAATTTTTACCAACCAATGTCGCCTCAATAGATTTAACAATTAATAAAAAATAACAATAAATGAAGAAAAATTTAATGCATTGAATAAAAAAAGAATAGTTCTGGTGGGAAAGAGAGGAAGACCTGGAAGCAGAGGTGGCTGCTGTCATAAAAAGAGATGCGGTACTAAAGGTTACAATGGTGGGAGTGAAGCAGCTCTAAGGCAAGGATTCAAGGTACCACAGGAGAAGAGGAAGAAAAAGTCACCAGAGGTGAGGAAGACAAGAACCTGTGAAGCTAGGGACTCGATTGTTGAAGGTATCATATTTCATAGCTGTGGAGGTTGCCCAGAATGACAGTGGGACTCAGTAGGAAAGGGACATCAGTACAGTAGATGCCACATTATCTGACAAATTGTGGAGTAGCAACAAGGAGGTCAGCAGATGCCCAAGACAAAGTTTAGAAAGACAAGCTTCAGTGGGAAAAGACAAACATGTAGTGAAGGATTTAGAAGTGGCACTTGGGAGGTAGGTGAAATCAGGGGCTTCTAGTCCAAGCATCATCAGAATCTATCCAAATTTTAACCAGTTCTTCAAACTTTAAGTGAAACATTTTGGATTGTTTTGGTGAGAATGCCTCTGGGAAGTTTTAATGACTCCTTCACACCCTGCTGTGACAGATTTTGGCAGAAAGAGAATGGGCAATTGATAAAGAAGATATACTGGTGCTGTCTAGAAAAAAAAAATCCAGCCATAAATGCCTTTATTTTTCATATTACATGGCTGGATACTTTCTGGACAGCCCTTGTACATGTTGGCCCTGCTCTGCATCAGTATCCATGGTTTCAAAATATAGGAACACATCGCAGCACTGTTCACAGTGGCCAGAACATGGAAACAACCAAAATGCCCTTCGATAGATGACTGGATAAAGAAGATGTGGTACATTTACACAATGGAATACTACTCAGCGATAAGAAATGATGAAATACAGTCATTTCTGGCAACATGGATGGACCTAGAGACCATCTTATTAAGTGAAATAAGTCAGACTGAAAGA
>PVKE010049599.1:0-11218 GCA_004027555.1 Craseonycteris thonglongyai | reverse complement strand
ATAAATTTGTGGGTTTATTTCTGGGTTTTCAATTCTGTTCCATTGGTCCGTGGGTCTGTTTTTCTGCCAGTACCAAGCTGTTTTGATTACTGAGGCTTTGTAGTACAGATAAAAGTCAGGCAGTGAGATGCCCCCAGCTTTATCCTTTTTTCTTAGGATAGCTTTTGCGATTCATGGTCTTTTGTGGTTCCATACAAATCTGATTTTTTTATATATTTCTTGAAAGAATGACTGTGAAATGTATTGTTTGTTTTTTGTTTTTGACAGCGAGAGAGAGAGAGAGAGAGAGAGAGAGAGAGAGAGATACAGACACAGAGAGAGAACTGAACTGAGGGAACTCCCCAGTTCAGCATATGGGTCCGCACGGGCCGGGGCCAGGATTTGATCCTCGGGCCCTGGCGCTGCAAAGTGAGCGCTTAACTCACTGAGCCATCCCAGCTTCCCCATAGTCCAAAAGTTAATGTAGACCTTTTCATATTCAAGTCATCTCTACTATCATGCAAAATTTATTTTACCTTGCCTATTTTTATTATGAACTAAGCTATATTAAAGTGATAAACTCTGTTTATAGTGAGTAGTAATAGCAGCAATAATGAATTGATAATCAATATTAACAACTAACATTTATTAAGTGCTTTCCATATGGACTACAGATACTTACCTAAACATTACAAATATATTCAATCAAGCATGGCATGTTCAAAGCTTTTAAATGCGTTATGTTTTACTTCTTTATTTTATTGATTACCAGTCTTCCTCCACTAAAAATCAAGCTCTGTGAGGGCACGAATTTCTGTCTCCGTTATTAACTAAGTCTCTAGTTCCTAGAACAGCGCCTGGCATATAGGGAACATGCGAATATTTTTTGATTAAATTAATGCATTTAATCCTCACGGCAATTCTGTGAAATAAAGACTGTTAAAATTCCTACTTTATAGAAGAGGCAACTGGCATACAGAATAGTCCATTATTAAGTAACTTGCTCGAGGTCACACAGGAAGTGAAACCCAGGACATCTAGCTTCAAATCCTGTACTTGTAACCAATAGATAGCCTTTCTGACACTCTATTTTAATAGACAACAGCTAACATGTATTGAGTGCTTACAATGTCCCAGACATGTAAGGTAAATGCCTTATGTGCACTCTCTCGTTTAATAAAACAGTTCATGAGGAAGGCTAATAGATGAACGACTTGTCTTAGAGAGATGCATCTTGCCCAAAATCATGCTGTAAGTTGTGCAGCTAGAATTCAAACTCAGGCCTGTGTGAGTTCCAACTGTGTGTGCTTAGTCACGAGCCCATCCTGTGCCCTGATTGTCCTCCACTCCTAGGGCCATGTGTGAACTGTAACTATGGGGCACCCTTCGCCACTCTTGGAAAATTTTACTTTAGATTTGTATCTAATTTTTTATTTCACGTTATTGTTTCTTTTTTCATTACCCATATAAATTTCTGGTTGTAGACGGGTCCGACTGCAGTAGGTTATCAAAAATTATTAACATTAGTGTCACTAAAGTTGGTGTACAACTCTCACACTGCTAAATTTGGCTAAAAAGAAAAGAGTGAAAATAAATCTTGGGCTGTTAACACAAACGATTACTAAGTCAAATGACAGTGCCACGAGTCTGAGGTGTGAAGCTGACCTGAATTACGATCTAAATCAAAACCATAACAAGCTATGACCCCAGAAGAAACCCTGCTCCTTCCCAGGAGGAAATGGTAAACCAGATGCTATGTTAGATCTGCAAAGTGCAGAAATCCTTCACTAGGTGTCGGGAAGCCACTTCCCTTTGGGTAGGTACCAGAGGATGAGTCAAAGGAAACCTGGGGGAAAGGCAGGGGGGCAGACACGTGGAACTGACCCAGTTTCACTGACTGCACCGCCTGAGAGGAGCAGCAGCAGTAGTGACAGTACTAGTAACAGTGGTAGTACTAGTAGTAGTGGTAGTTCTAGTGATAGCAGTAGTACTAGTGGTAGTAACAGTGCTAGTGATCATGGTAGTACTAGTGGTAGTAGTACTGGTAGTAGTAGTACGAGTGGCAGTAATAAATGCTAGTGATTGTGGTAGTAGCAGTAGTGCTAGTAGTAGCAGTGCTAGTGTTAGCACTAGTAATAGTAATAGTAGCGGTATTAGTAACAGCAGTCCTAGTAGTGATACCAGTGATAGTAGTGGTGGGTGGCACCTTGGGAGGGCAGTATTTAAAACAAAGAGGTAAGAGAGAATCTGCTTCCCACTTGCAGGGTAGGGTGCAGTCTGTCCTAAGGGAGAGGTGGTGCCCAAATATTGGCTCTGGACTCTAGAACTCTATTCTTACCATGCTGGACCTGGACAACGCACTCTGGAAGACTGTGGGGACAGGAGGCTCCACAGCATTTATAAGGATGCTCTTGGGGCTTTCGGGACATGCAAGGCAGCCTCTAATATTCTTTCCATCTCTCAAGTTTTGTGCTACTTGTCTTTGTTTTTAGGGGCATCTTATCTGTCTTCTGGCCTCTAAGCCAACAAGACGGAGGAAGAAAATGGATCAGGGCCTCAGGATGTAGGGACGCATGCTGGCCAGGCCTGTCTTCGGCTGGGTGTCGTTTAGCGGTAGTCGCTGGATTTCAGAGCTGGACTAAAGACACTAGTGAACAAGATCCTGGTAACTGCTTGTTTTCAAAGCAGGGAACTGAGGCTCAGATAGTGCCATGAATTTTCTACCATTTGCAGTCAGGGACAGGGTTGTTGTTTATCTCCCAGTCTCTGGGCTCCTAGCCCACTGCTGTTTCTACTCCTGTTTCTAAGGGCGATGTCAGACATCCACATTATGGAAACCTTCATTTCTGTGCTTTGACATTCTAACTTATGCTCCTTTATTCTGAAAGTGTTTGACAATTTTAACCAAGGAAAAAATGAAGTCTTCACAATTTACGACAGGCAATGGCTCAGCAAACTGTTAATGGGTAGGAAGGGCAGAGAGGAGTATTATTTGAACTTCAGAAGAACTAATGTTGCTGAGTAGATACCAAGCAAAATCTTGGAAAATGGGCCTTGCAAATGCAGGTGATAACCTGGATCTTTCTGGCCCTGCCTCCAGCTGCCAGGGGCAACTTGAGAAAGGTGGCTTCTCTGGGCCTCATTTTATCAACAAAGGGGGATTTAGACCAGATCAGTGGTTCCTACAGTGGTTACACCAGAATAACCTGGAATGGTTTTAAAATAAAGACTTGCAGCCCCACCTTCAATGATTCTGATTAAGTGAGCTTGAGAATAGGGTCCAGCAAATGTTTTTTTTTAATCCCCCAGGTAGGTACACAGATGCTTGCACTGGATTGACAGAGAGACTGATAGATGGGGAGATGTGTGATGAAAATATTAATTGTAGAATTTAAGTATATAGGAATGCAATGTGAGTCTCTCAACTTTTCTGTATGTTTTAAATTTTCACAATAAAATGTTAACAGATAAGCAGGGGGTGCCAGGATAGCTCATCAGCTGAGAGCTTGCCTTGCAATTGTGAGGTGTCGGGTTTGATTCCTGGCCCCGGCTTGTGCAAACCTATATGCTGAACTGCCACTCAATTGGTAACCACTGAGACAGCTCAGCGGCGAAAAGTTCTGGCTTCCCACACAGGAGGCCCCTGGTTCGGTTCCTGCCCTGCACGGCCCCACATCCACCTGTGTAGAATGAAACCATGTCACAATTAATGATGTGCAGCTATGGAGACTGCTTGGGCTCTCCCTCCTTCTCTCTCTCAAAACAATAAAATTAAAAGAAATAAAAAAAAAAGAAAAAGAAAAGAAATATAAGCAAATAAAAAAGGGAAAGCACCCCAGGTGATTTTTCTCTGAAGTAGGTCACCAGCCCTCAGACTAAATTCAGGTGGCTTTATAGTCCCACAGAGCAGCCCGGGAGCCACCCTGGGAAAAGGGAGCTGGTGTGAGCACACAACCCAGTTCCTGACATCAGTCAGAACAACTCCCACCTTTATGTTTTTATATACAGAACGGCCAAAAAATGTATACACACTTCAAAAAAGTAAAACACTATTAAAACTGTAACTCAATCTTTACCAATAACAAAAGATGAATACAAGTCACGTTTGACTTCTGCAATTACAAGAGGTGCTCAAAGTGGTTGCCATCAGCATCCAGATACTTCTGATTACAGTGAACTACTGCTTGAGCAACACTAAAGTGTCCACTTGTACCGCTGTGCATGCCATTTCAATTTACCATGCGTCTCAAACTTATTAAGAGTGTGTACAATTATTAGGCATGTTGGAGGGACGTTCTGTGCGTGCTCACATTCTAGAACATTCTTGAATTTCAAATACCACTTCAAAATGGTCTTGTGCTCCTTGAAAGACAACTGTGCTTCCACCATTTCCTTTGACTGTCCTGCCTGTCGCATGGGGACACTAGCACTTATTTGATTAACACCGTCTTTTGAGTGAATGTCATACTACACACTGCTACCTAATTCAATTCAACTTCAAAAAGTAATACATAGATAACATCTTTTAAAATGTGTATACATTTTTGGGCACCCCTGGTATGTGGAAATTGTGTAAGATTCTATCAAAAAACCAACAAACAGCAGTTTCATTGCTTTAAAAAATAACGATGTATAAGCCACTTTACAAGGTGGTCTTTAAAGGCTTGTAGAGATCCAACTGTTTATAAATTTACAGAATGCCTTGGGGTTTAGTATGCAAGAGGGAATGAAGACTTTAAAAGTAGGGCTGGGGAGACCATTTTGTTCTCTGAAGAGTCAAGCAAGACAGAAGTCATTCACCGCTGTGGCCTTGGCCACTACACTCCCACAGCAGTGAGCTCCCGGCCTCATCCCCTACCTCGGTCTTCATTCCCTCGTCCTCAAGGACAAAAGGCACATTCCTGGCTCAAGGCCTTCGCTAGTTGATCTGGCAACTCATTTCCCCACATCTCTGCTTGGTTCACATCTCACCTCTTTCAGACCTTTACTCAAAGCCCTCTCCTCAGTGATACTTTCTGCGGTTTGGGTCTCCATCTGAAATTCAACCCACCAGGACAGAGGCCCTCTTGCCCTATTTTTCTCTCGCTACCATCACCATCTAGCATACTTAACACTTCACTTATTTGGCCTGCTTAGGATCTGTTCTCAGGCTAGCCTGTAAGCTTCGCGAAGGCAGGAAGTTTCTGCTCACAGGGCTTTTGCTTCTGGTGTCAATGATGGTGCCTGGCATGAGGGTGAGAGAATGAAAGAATGAACCATATGCACGCTCCGTCCACGTGCTTCACGTACAGCCCTCCCACAAAGGGGCAGGCGGAAGCAGTTTGTGCAGAGGCGAGCGCCAGCTTTCTTGAGCTCCAGCACCCCAGGCTCCTCCGCTTCACCTTCGTGCATCGGCCACAGTACCAGCTCACTTTCAGTGGCTGACACCTTCCTTCCTCCCTTCTTGCCACTAACAGCTTAAACTACCTTGGGTCCTGGAGAGAGTGTCGACTTGCTCACACAAACAAGGGCAACACTGAAGGTTAAATGCCCATCTTGTCCAGTTAACTCCCCAGAGCAAACCTACCACCCGAGAACCATACACTGCACACCGATAAGGACTGCTCAGTGAACAGCAACCCCCGACACGAGAAAGACCTTCATATACCATTTCCCACTGACGGTTCAATGAGGCTCAGAGCTTACAAAAACAAGTATGGTCCTACCAAAAATATTTGTACCACAAAATGACCCCAAGTGCCAACCAAGTTTTCAACTGCTATTCACAACCACAACAGTGACATTAGAATAATGAAGCAAGGGGTCAGCCGAATGAACTCTAACCTAAGAAGCAATGTTGTTGATGCAGTGTACCCTCACTGTTAATAAATCCCGTTTTTTACCGTGGGCCCCATTTGGGGATCGCTTCTTTTTATTCTGCTAGCAACACCAACTTGACAGTTGTAATATATTTTGAGGTTATGTGTCATTAAGAAAGTGTGCTTCTTTACGTAAGGATAAATTTTGTAACTTTTCGTTATTATTTTAAGTAAATATTAATCATTGAAGTTGAATTTTACTGGTAAGTTGCTCGATATTTCATTTATCAAATTTGTGTGTGATTTTTTAATTATAAATTTCTGAAATATTAACTTTTTTTCATTTGTAAGCAATACATACATGCGTTATAAGTAAGGTATTCATAATTTTAATTGCAAAAAACATATTACGTTTATTATAAAAATCAAAATGAGCCCCAATTGGGGCTCACGGTAAATAGCATGTATTGTAGTAGGTATATGTAACAAAATGTTTGCTTGCATTTCAGTGTCATTATGGGCAGCAAAAGATTTTTATCATTAAAGGATCTGGAGAACTACATGGATGAACATGATTTTGATGATACCGAAGAGCCAAGAGATTGTGTGGATATAGTTTTGTTGCCACCTGATGATGTGGATGGTTTGTCAGACGAAGAAGATTTGGATGAAAATATATTGGAAGATATTGTTCCCAATGATGTTCCGGGGCCCATTGAAATACATGGCATTCCATCGACTGAAGCTCCGCAAAACGAAAAAAAGATAAAATATCATCTAAGTGGCAAAAGGAGAGAGCATCATTTACTGCTTATGATTATATAACAGTGATGAATGCGAGCGGCGTAGATTGAATATGATCACCAAACTGAAGGGGAAAGCCCCCGTTGAAATATTTGAACTCCTCTTTGATGATGATATTCAAGATGCAATTGTAAGGAACTGTGTGCTATATACTGCTCAAAATAACCAACATCAATTTACTTTCTCCAAAGAGTGTCGGAAAAAGTTTTTAGGCATTCTCTTGCTGACAGGATACCATTCTCTACCACAGACACAAATGTACTGGTCAGAAACGGAAGATGTAAATATTGGTATTGTCAGAAACTGTATGCCGTGTAATAGATTTATGGAGATAAAACGGCATTTACACTTCGCAGATAATACAAATATACCTATAAGAAATGGAATCAAAGACAAGCTTTTCAAAATTCGACCAATTATTGATGCACTAAATAATAAGTACATGCAGTTTGGTGTCTTTTCAGATAACATAAGCATTGACGAACAAATAGTGCGGTATTATGGTCAACATTATCTGAAACAATTTATTAGAGGCAAATCTATTGCTTTGGATTCAAACAATGGGCTATGTGTTGTGCCAAAACAGGATTTTGTTATAATGCTGAAATTTATGAAGGAAAGACTGGTAATGCTCAAAATTCAATAAACGGATTGGGTATGTCTGTCATACTGAATTCAATTGATAGAATTGAACACCCCGAACAACACTGTTTCTACTTCGATAACTTTTTCACCAGTTTTGAGTTGATGAAGTACTAAAAGATAAAAATATTCGTGTGACGGGGACAGTCAGATACAACAGAATGAACAAATGTCTGATAAAAAATGAAAGTGCCATGAAAAAAAGAATACCGGGGAGCATTTGATTATAAGTTTGATAAAAAAAATGAAATCTTTGGTTTGGTATGGAAAGACAATAATATTGTAAAAGTTCTCTCAAATCATCAGGAAGTTTTGCCATTGGATAAAGCATCTAGATGGTCTAGAGCAGAACACAAGCAAGTGTCGATACCTCAACCAAATGCAATAGCTCAATACAGCAAGTTCATGGGAGTGGATAGGATGGACTGGAGTATACAAAAGTACAGAATAAAAATAAGAGCTAGGAAATGGTACTTTCCTCTTTTTACAAATGCAATTGATATGAAAATTGTAAATGCACATGTACTGTATACAATGGCAAATAATGTCAATATGCCATTGTTGGACTTCAAGAGGGTGATCACAAGAGCCTATTTGACAATACACTCAATGTCGGACCCAAAGATTTCTGGTCGTCCTTCTTATAGCATCAATGCACAAAAGCATGTTCCTGATGCTGTGAGGAAGGATCCAACAGGGCATTATTTAGAAAGGACTCTGGAAGGAAAACAACGAAAATGTGTGATTTGTAAAAAGAATGTCAGAAAACAATGTATAAAATGTGATGTAGGATTACATGTGGAATGTGTAAAAGAGTGGCATAGTATGTAATTTTATATATTGCATGTTATTAGTTAATAATTATTTTATTTTGTTTAAATATGAACTTAGTCTTACAACAGTTATTACATTACATACTATAAAAAGCTAATATAGACCAAAATTATAACACGCCATTAACCGTCGGCCCCAAATGGGGATCATGAAAATTATCAATAAAATGTCACTTTTTCTATTTTAATTCGAAAAATTTCGTGTTTTATTTTTATTTTTATCCTAAAACCTAAGATAATATTTACAACCACAACAGTGACATTAGAATAATGAAGCAAGGGATCAGCCGAATGAACTCTAACCTAAGAAGCAATGTTGTTGATGCAGTGTACCCTCACTGTTAATCTGGAACTCAAAGAGCACAATCACATATGTGCTAGAGTTCCCCCTTGCAATCAAGGGCGCCTCCACTTACCAAAGCCCAGTGTTCATCTGTCTCCCGAAATCCTGCATTTGCCATCACACTGTATGGTAAATGGAGGTACAGACCTTGTCTACCTCATCACTATGTTTCCCCAGCATATGCCTGGTTGTGGCTGGCATCCAAATATTTGTTGAATACTGCTTCTCCAGTGGCATTTTAATTTTGACAGAGACAGAGAGACAGAGAGAAGGGGGAGGGCCCAGAGCAGTCTCCATAGTTGACAGTATTAGTTTTCAACATAGTTTTGTTCCACACAGGCAGGTGGGGGTCACACAGGGTGGGAACTGGACTAGGGGCCTCCTGCATGGGAATCACACCCTAGTTCAGGATATGGGTCTGCACAAGCCGGCGCCAGGATTCGAACCTCGGTCACCAGGGCTGCAAAGCAAGGGCTTAACCCACTGAGCCATCCTGGCTACCCCTCCAGTGGCATTTTAGCTTATACCTTATTCGCACCTTGGGACTCTGAGAGTATAATAAATGCACAATGAATCATACAACTTTAACATAAATGAATTTAAGACAAACTGAGACATATTTATTAATGATCCCTCTATAATAAAATTATTTTGACTATTAAGGATGACTTCAAAAAGAGGAAATGTGCTCAAATAAAAAATATACCAGAGAACTACAGTTTGAGAGTAGATAAGAAGTTAAACTATTAAACTAATCTGGTATGTCTTAATTATTAAACAGAACTAATACATCATTTTAAAAAATCTCTATAACATAACTGACAATTTAAAAATAATCTCAGTCATCTATTGATGGGCACTTGAGTTGCTTCCATGTCTTGCTATTGTAAAGAGTGCTGCAACAAGCAAAGGGCTGCATATATCTTTTAGAATTAGTGTCTTTGATTTCTTCAGATAAATATCCAGTCCTTTTTACATTTTTTGAGTACCCTCCAAATGGTTCACCATAGTGGATACACCAACTAGCAATTCCACTAACAGTGCATGAGGGCTCCCCTTCCTCGCCAATGCTTGTTTGTTGTCTGATGGTGGCCATTCTGACAGGTGTGAGGTGATATCTCACAGTGGCTTTCCTTTGCATTTCTATGGTGATTAGTGATTTTGAGAGGATATGGTACATATCTACAATGGAATATTTCCTGGCCATAAGAAGAGAATAAAATATTACCATTTGCCACAATATGGATGGACCTAGAGGATATTATGCTAAGTGAAATAAGTCAGCCTGAGAAAGACAAATATCGAATGATCTCACTCATACATGGAATCTAAATAACAAATGAACAAACAAAACAGAAACAGACTCAGATACAGAGAACAAACTGCTGGTTGCCAGATAGGAGGTGCACTAAGGAGCTGGGTGGAAAAGGTGAGGGGATTAGGAAGTGCAAATGGGTAGTTACAAAACAGTCACAGGGATGTAAAGTGGAGCATAGAGAACATAGTCAATAATGTTGCAAAAACTATGTATAGTGCCAGATGATTACTAGACTAATCAGGAGTATCACCGAATAAATTATAAAAATGTCTAACCACTATGCAGTACACCTGAAATGAATACAAAATAGTATTCAATGTCAACTGTAATTAAAAAAATAAATAATTTAAATAAATAAAAATAATCTCAAGGGATGCCAGGATAACTCAGGGGTTGAGCATGTGCCTTACAATCACGAGGTCTAGGGCTCGATACCCGGCCTGTGCAAACCCAGATGCTGAATTGCGGCGCAACTGGTAACCGCTGGGATGGCAGCAAAGGTTCTCACCTCCTATGTGTGAAACCCCCTGTTCGGTTCCCATCCCACGCAGCCCCATATCCACCTGTGTGGAATCAAACTATGTCACACCTAATGATGTACAACTATGGAGACTGCGCTGGGCCCTCCCCACTTCTCTCTCTCTCCCTCACTTTCTCCCAAACATTAACATAAATCTTAAAAAAATAATAATCTCAAAAGAACAGAAAATGAGAAAAAACAGTTTTACTGAAATTTAAAGTGTTATTAGAACTGATAAAATCATAAAATATCAGTATACCCTACCTACCATGTTAACCTTTCTTCTTTTGCATAAAATGAATATTACTTTCTACAATGGACTTTCTAAAGACAAATGTTTAGTATGCTATTTACTGATAGGCTTTTTCAATATCCAAAGGTCTTCTCCAAGATAAAAGTGGATCATAGTGAGACAGCTATTTCTTCACTGTCTTTTTACACTTTAAGCCAGGGATTCTCAACCCCGTGCGGGCGCCCGCGGCCCGATTTGTGTGCGCCCATCATTATTTGACTGCATCAGAAGTTTTTCATAAACACTAAGTAAAACTATAATTTATTTTTATACATTTGTTAAAAATTTAAAATACTGTTTGAGTATCTACACAGGTTTATTATATTTGTTGGCAAGTTTGCGATATCGTATGTATAAGTTTTTCCCTAGCTTTCACCTTTGTACATGTCGCGTCTTGTTTAGCCGCTGCACTCTTTTAAACTCTCCACCCAACCGGGAGACGCGAAGTTGCCATTTTGATTGCGGTTGCTGGACTGATCGTGTCGTGACAGTTAGCTAGGATCACAGTGTTTTGATATATTCGATTTTAAATGAACTAAAAGCGAGGCAGGTAATCTATTATTATGGTGGCAATTTGATATGATATTGTAGTTCTATAACTATTTTTATTTTTATTTTTTGAGTCCTAAAATGAGTGGACCAAATAAGAGAAAACGAACCTATAATTCTAACACAGACTGGGAGGAATC